>SNQJ01S0058618.1:37230-80221 GCA_010110895.2 Picea sitchensis
AACTACTGCCCCACCTAAACAGTGCCACAAGGTAGTATCTCATACTACAAAATTCATCTTCTCCACAATCTGTTCAAAAGGAGAACAGAAGGACACTGCAACCACTACAGCCTTGCCCCAAGCACCTTTTATCCTACAGAAGCAGGACGACAAGGCTAGTAAAAAATGCAAATATTCCTTCTGCACAACATCCTCTCATGTAGCCTGACTTGTTGAACAGCCTCAACCTCAATGGGTTCATGATAGACTTCCACAAACTGAGCAGTGCGACGTCTTCAGGAAGACAAGCATCTCACCCAGATGCAGATTCAACAAATGCCTTTCCCTCTCCCCCGGGAACTCAACGCAATTGAGACCATTTCTTCCTAAGGAGGGAGGATTGATCCAGGTGGATATCAGTGGTCACCCACATTTTCCAAATGGCTCAAAACGACTTTCTGGCAATTTTGGCAATTTACTATTTTTAGCAGGTTTTAACTTCCGGGGCCATTTTGAGGGCCCAAATGAAGGTTTTTTGAGATATAGGTTCTCAATGATAGTCAAAGACATGATTGAGCCCCCAAAATGAATCTCCTCGATGATACCTTTCCAACGAGCTATCACACGCCTAAAACAGAGATCGTATGCAAAAGTTACGACCCCGAGAAGTTGATGTACTCACTTACCCAAACGGGGCCCACATGACTTTTGGTGCTTCATATCCTAGGGTTAGGTTTTTGGATGTTTGGGACTTTTGGCATTCCCGTTTATTGTAAAAGGGCCTTCAGAGCCTCATTGTAATCATCCTCTTGCGAATGCGAGTAGTCGTCACATCTCTTCTCAGATATAAGCTGCCACCATTCTAGCGAGTCTGTCACTCTGTATTTTTACAGTCTTTGTACATTTATCTGATTAATAGAAATCGTGTATTACTGTATATATATGTTTATGGTTGCATCTCTGATACATTTCTGTTATATTATTGAATATCTGCAACATCTCTATGCATTTCTTTATTATATCTCCGCTCTCATTTCGTGCCAAAAATAATCCGAATCACCATATCTGTTCTCGGGTCATTCCTGGCAAAGTAATCTTCTTCTTCGTGCTCTCATTCATGTCACTCCAACATCTTAACCGAGGAAATCCTGCCAAGGAACCATAATATGAGATTGGAAACATAATTTTCTTTCCTGAGGGTTTTCCCTTGTTGGGTTCATCTTTTTAAATTTTGGGTTGCAGTTGTCACGGGCCTATGCATTCGCATAGTGCGACGTCATCACACCCTACCTACAGGGTCACCTGTGATGATCCTATATTGGCGCAGTTCTTGATATAGGGAACCTACGACAACCTCAACGCATGGGTAACCCCTAAAAAATAAACCCAAAAAATAAATTTAACCAATGAAAATCAATTATGAAACCATGGAAAGATTAAGGAGAAGGATATTACCTCTTTTGCAAAGATGATTCGTGAAATGATCCATCGTGCACTCTGCAATCAACAGTTGAAAATCAAGGTGAAAAAGGGCTTTGGAGCAATATTTGGGTAAAGTTACAAATGAAATGGTAAAATGTGGGTTTTTACCTATTTTATTGAATTTTATCACTTTTCATTTGTATATTATATTATTTTTATGCTTTATCCAAACACCAAAATCTTAACAACTTTACAAGTGATTGATCTATTTTTGCAGATTGAAAAGTCTAGAGGTGAGACGTTGAAACAAGGGTCTGCTTTTTTGGTTTATTTTTTATATTTGTCGCATGTACAGATCCTTTTAGGGTTTTTCAAAAAAAAAATCCAAGCAGAGTCTTAATTTTTTCTTGCGCTCGTAAAACCATGAGAACATAATTGAGTAGTATTTTGTCATTTTTTTGAACTCGTAATGGTGACACGGAAAACGAAACCTATGGAGTATCCTTTAAGCTCTTTTCACACTCCTTAAAAATTAAAAGATTGTCGAGCAACCTTGTTCTTTTCATGGTCGTAAAAGTATTTGAAGAAAACATCTGATGAGTGGTAGGTTATCACTTTTTCGGTCTTGTCAGATTAATTTACGAAAAAGGACCTCATGGAGTTCTCTTTAAGTGTTTTTCAGACTCTCTAAAAATGAAAAACCCCTGAGTTTTCTCTCTTTGGACTCATTAAACAAACATCGAAAGACCCATATGGGATCGAACCACTCCTTCTTAGGGTTCTTTAAACATACTCCAAGGGACTTGTTCGAAGGATGACCTTACATCAACAAGCATATGCTATCCTCCTCAAGCTTGTGTAAAAATAAAGAGGTACTCGCCAGAGATGGTGGGGGAAAATTGGGAAATAAATGTTTCTCTGTATTTATGTTAGTGGCATTAATAATCTCTCTTGAACATGACACCCCCTTTCATCATTGTATCTGGGTTGTGAAATCCATTTGTCTCTCGTTTGACCATCCACAAGTTCATATGTTGGGTACTCCTTGAGTCAATTATGCCAAGACAATTGTCGTGTCATTCATATGTTCAAGAGAAGTCCAACCCAAACAAGCCTTTTATCGAGTCGGCCATTTGCAGTTATAAATTTTCTTCTATGTCAGTATCAAATCACTTTATACTCTGATCTACCTCAAATCTGTTACATATTTTGTGTCATTGATAGGGGATACATCAAGGCCCTCCTGTGACGAGTCTTTTCCTGTCAAATTCAACTCATTATCCGGGAACAAAACTTAGAAATGATTAAGTACCTTAGAGCCTGCATGCCTCAATGGCAGGTTTCTTCGCTTTCATCAGTGGGTTCACATCATTGACCCCTGATTGGAAGATTCCATCGAGTGTTCGATGGAATCTTCATTTATTCACATTCGTTGGATTGTACTAAGGTACCTTGGGATTCATTGACATAAATGGTGATTTCCCTCGCACTTGTTAATGGTTTTCATTAATGATCAATAATCAAGTGGTTTCTACCATGTTCAACTTCAACACCTGTAATCACATGGTTAGATTCGTACTTAGAAATGATGGAAATGAAGAACCTGGATCTTATCTTTTTGGTCCAGGTTGCGATGGAGTATTCATGAATTTGTATTGACACATAGATCCATTGTGTATGTCTCGTGCCTATTTTTGAATTTGGATTCTTTTACAGCATAGATCCATAGTGTATTCATGGTGGCTATGCTGAATCATGATGACATGCATCCACGGTGTATGTTTAGAGGCCATGACTCACTTGACACTTATGATTAGAGTCACTTGTAGTCTAAGAATTGGAATGCCTACCTCAGAAATGGTATGATATTATGCAGATGCTTGTTTGTTTGCAGGTTCCTAATCGATGCGCTCCTTGTTTCGACACAAACATTATACAAAGTATTTCAGCTGTCACGAGTTCCAGCTTCGTACTTTGAGGGGCATTCTGTTACACATTATTTTGGTCACCTCTGTGATCACCTGACAAGATGTGTTCATGTTCCCTAAAAATATTAAAAGAGACTTTCTCCATGGGAAAATTGATTTGCTTTCCTTTTCCAAAAACCATATGAAGGAAGGTCGTCGTACCCTGCTATATGCATGGGGTGTGATGATATCTGATCATCGCACTTTGCACTATACCTAGACTGCGACATCGTCACATGCTGCTTGTGCATAGAGTGTGACGATGCTTAAAGCATGGGAAAAGTCAAATTTCACGAATGTTCTAGAAGGGAATCTTCTAGAAGATTAGGTGGCCTCCGATCGATTTGGATCTTACTCGCTTCTCTGATTTGGTGGAATCATCCTAATATACTCATCCATCTCTCTTTCACACTATATAAGGAGGTATCTCTCATGGAAAAGGCTAAGGTTGAATAGGCTAAGATTTGTATGAAGAGCTCTACTTCAGATTATGCTTGAGAGCTTTGCTTTAGTTCTTCAAGTCAGATTGTGGATCTTCTTCCTTCAAGGCATTTGGAGAAAAGGTGTGTGTGTTGAAGAAAAGAGCCATTCAAAGGGGACCTTTCAATATCAAGGCATGGGTTGTATTCTCCACTTTCTATTCACTTAATACAATAATGAATTTCTTCCCTATATAAGCATCTTGTCTTCTATTGTATAATTCCTTGATCACATACATAGACTTCATTACAATACATATATCTTTGTTATCCCTCTTTGTTGGTTTGTGGTTCTTAGACAAGATTACTATTCTGTAAACTCAAGGAAGGAGCTACAAAGACGACACTAGCAAGGACAAGCGTCGTTTAAAAGTTATGTCACCTGTAACTCATTAAACTAGTTCATGTGATGATGAAGTTTAAGGTGAAGTGTGCATTCTGTTCTATTTTTTTCTAGTTTCATGTGGGATCTAGGGATATTTGTTTATGTCTGTACTTACCAATTAATACGATAACAAATTTTTCTCACCAAAACACAAGGATCACATTTTTCGAGGAAAACCTCTTCCAATTGATCCATGGTGGCAATACTAGCATCAGGGAGGTCTTCATACCATCTCATGGTATTATCATGAAGAGTCGCAGAGAAACATTTCATTGCGAGGTCTTTGGCATCATCACTGATAGGATGAAGTTGAAACAAAGCATAAAAATCACGCACATGTTTATTAGGATTTTCTTCATCACTACCAGTAAATTTAGGGAGCCATTTTTCAAACCTCGAAGGCATTCATCGAGGATACCATGGTATATTAATCATATCGAAGGGTTTAAAGTTTCTCGGGTCCCATTGAGAATTCATGGTTGGCTTCGTCATTTAGTGGAGTCGCTAGATAATTTTCTCGAAATTATCAAAGGGATGAGGGGATCACCCTCAATGGAGTCGCTAGGTAAGCTTTGAAAAGTAAAGTATTTTGAGGAAAGGCTTACCGAAAAGTGTCTTCTTTGAGGAGAATTGACTCAGTGTTCCTTGCTAGGGACGCCAAAATGTTATCGCACAATTTTTACTTAATCCAAAGGATAAGGTTTAGGAAAGGAAAATTGGCATAACAGAGGTTATCCTATCACTGTCACCTCAATAGGATGCCTCTTTCTATTTAGGGTTGATGGCCCAGGGGAGACGTCCCCTGTGACCTGGGGGTTTGAGAAGGAAAAGGTTAAGGTGTCTATGAAAATGTCCCCTCTCACAATTCACACTGATACGAAAGTCCTGGTTTTTAACCAATAAAGTAGCGAAGTATTAAGATGTACCTACCTAGAACAAAGCAACAAGAAAATATATCTTTCGCAAATACAACTTGTTGTTAGCACTTCATAAAATCATAGACTTTATCAATAAAAGAAATGTCTGATATATGGTGAAACAAATAGAAATTTGTAGGAACAATATCTATAAGACAATAGCTTCACAATAAGTGCCTTCAAATGGCTTCAAAATGACCAAGAAGAATTACTCATTAACATCAAAATACTAGCATTTGTCAAAAGCTAGTAAGGCAGTGTATTAATCAACTTTTTCAATAGCTTTTAGATGATTTTAGTGCTGCAATAGATGGTTGTAGCCTACTTTAGTAACAACAACAACTAAGATAGTAGATTAGACTATTATAAGGTTAGGATTAGTTAGTAGAGAGCTTAAGGTATAGGTTTTGATGGTAGTTTTTGTCAATCACTGAATAGCTAGGTCTAGATTAGTTCTTTTAGGGAAAATGGAGTCCTTTAGGCAACAAAAATATTGAAGGAACAAATGATAATAAGAGAACTAAAGACATGAGGGGTCAATAATTGAAGTGTTGGTAACCCAAGGCTTTAATCACCAAACCCTAGGGGGAAAATGGATACTAGGAAGTAGGTAACCCTAGGCCCTAGTATTTATCCTCCTTCTTTAGCTCAAAGGTGAAAAATATGATGACTTTGATGAAGAAAAATGTGCTAGGGTGCTGCAATGGCAAGGCCCTTAGCGAAAGCTTCAAGAAAATCGTCTTTCTAGCATAATCTAGTAGGTGAAAGCTATTAAGGCAAGGACAATAACATGTGCTTAGCCTCCTAGGGTTTTAAGCTATAAATTTTATAATATTAGGATAAATGAAAGATAAATGTATCTATAACCATTCAATGAAGAAGAATTGCAGAAAATTTACTTTCATCCACCAAGAATCATCTAGAAAATACTCTAGTTGAACACTTCCACCAAGAAAATTTCCAAAATAGTCCAAAACAAGCCTCCTTCAAGAAGTGCGCACTAAATTTCAGTCATGTAACCCTAATTAGGGCGCAAATTTTAGACCTCACACTTGTGTGAGTGAAATATGATCAAAAAATACAAGGGAAAATCCCTTATTTATACAGTTACAATGACCAGAATTAGGTAAAAAAGGATGACATGGCCAGTTTACATGTAATATCTAGTTTTTACATTAAATGACAAAATAAAATCCTAAATCAAGAAGAAAATTTGACTTCATGCTCTTTTAGGGCGACGTTAGGCCTTTTTAGTGCAACGTTGGCCTCCAGGAGCAAAATGTTAGGCCTCCTAAGGCCTCTGGATCCAACCACACGTGCCACTTGTTACATAACTACCTCCAAAGTGTCCAAAACACTGGGTGACATCATGGGCCTTTCAAGGCCTACATCATAGTGAGAAGGGAAAGACCGCCCTGGGTCCAGGCCTGTCAGGTTGTCTCTAGTGGAACGTCCTCCTCTCTCTCTGGTGCAAACCCCTGATCTGTTTATGCCCCCGGTCGGGGTATCAACATCCATCTGGTGGGATTTTATCCCTATGGAGATTCGAAATAATCATCTCCCCATGTGTACCTGTCAGTCAGGTGTGGCCCTGCAATAAGAAAAAGTATGCCCTCCATGGGCTCATAAGTCACAAGGATCATAGCAATGTCAATCACATCTAATAATCAAGTTATTTAAACATTTGCATAAAACCCCCTTTTCCCAGACAACTGCTCAAAGACGTTATGTTATTCTACAAACCAGGTTTGGAGGGGATGTTAGGATGTCCTATTGGGATAATTCTCATTGGACGTGGGATGTTTCCAGATGAAGACTAATCCAGGCCATGTAAGTGGATGAGGTGGTAATGTATGTCTGAGAAATGGATGCAATGATGACAGGGGAATGTATGGCTTACCTATGGGTTCCTTTGAAGAGAGTGAGATGCACCTTGTCATGGATGAAAATGTTTCCAAGACCATTTAATTCCTTTTATATTTTTATATTATTGATATTTCTTTCAAGTGACTAGTTAGGGGACACTGCCCTGGCATGGTGACTAGTGGTGACAATTTTACCCACAAGAATTTCACGGAGATGAGAACATTGGCTCATGATGACACCCCATTTCTCTTGGCTATGCCACCAAGAGCCAATACCCTGGTGTGGTGACCAACTGAATGGTAGTGTCATACCGCTACATGCCCATGGACCTAATAGGCTAGCTCGTGATGAGACCCCCTATCCTTCAACTAGGTATTGATTTTATTATTTTATGGGTCCCTTTGTTTCTTGTCGAGAAGCCTTTTATTTGTTTCTCCGGGATCCCTGGGCGAAGCATCTGAAGGTTTTGTTCTCTTGTCTTTCATATTTTTCCAGCTACTTTTACCCTTTGGGCCTAAGCCTTTTATTTCTTTCTCTAGGATCCTTGGGTGAAGCAACTGAAGGTTTTGTTCTCTTGTCTTTTATATTTTTCTAGCTAATTTTACCCTCTGGGCCTTTAGCCCCTTCTTCCCACAAGGTAAGGTACAACCCTTTGCTAGCTTGGAAAACCCAATTCTCGAACTAGTGTATGTGATGGATGAGAGGGAAAAATATGAAAAGTGGTAAGTATGGTGGGAACGAACGATGACCTTTCATGAACCCACCCAGTGGAAACTCAAACCCTGTGGGAGCCAACCTACTAGGGCATCCTGCTATTCCCCCCAGGTGTGGACAAATGGAAAGGCATAAGTTCCAATCACATGTTAGAAGTAAAAGGAATTAAATGAACATATTCAAGTGTTTTGAGAATCATAGTGACACATACCATGATACCCAAACTCATTACCTCATGGAGCAAGACCCACTGCTGCTGAAGGACTAGGCCGATGGGATGGATGTTGCTGCTGCTCAAAAGGTGGAGGCGTTGAATAAGAAATATGGGCCCTCTAGGGCTAGGCTCAAGTAAATATGGCTCTCGGTACTCCATGTCTAGGACCTGTGGGCCTCGAGACATAATATCCTTAGTTATCCCTAGGCTAGCAGATAACAGGATGGCCTAGTTTTGAATACCTTTCTGGACTTGTACCAACTCTTTAGGAGCTCTATTCAGTTGTGAAAGAAATTCTTCACCATCTTATTTTCTAATGCCTTCTCTCCTTCGTCCATATGATAGCAAGAGGAAATTACTGAATCCTAGAAGGAGTTGATTAGGTGGCCTTGAGAATTCAATATGAATATAGTCTCCATAATAGTGTTCTTCACAATCCACGAAATGGCCTCCATGCAGGGAAACATTTTTTCATGCATTGAAACTTTATATAACTTAGACATGCTAATGTTTCTGAATGATTTAAAGGTCATGATCACCTTCTAATAACTAAGGGAATGTTTTATATTTAAACATATAATAGACTTTGCCCCATTTGAGTGATTTATCCTTATCATTAACACCCTTAGTATCATCATAGATGGGTCTCCAGGATTCGATGATTTCTTCTTATACAATCCTTCTTGCAATTGCCTCTTCAATGGGATCCTTGTATGTTTTTTGTGAGATGTTTCGAGGAGGAGTCATGGATGACTATGCAAAAAAAATCATATTAATCATTAGTATTGAAAAATGAATGTTAAACGATGCATATAGTGTTTATTGACTCTAGAGAGGTGGAAATTGAGAAGAGAGAGGGACTGGGTAATTTAATTATGGGTGTTCACTTGTGATTCTGAGGATATCAGCAAGAAGAATATTTATTCTCCGATACAGGATCGTATCGATGCCAAAACTGTAATCTATGTCGATGTAGCAAGGTTGTATCAGTGCCAAAATTGTGATTTCCTATCGATGCACAATGTTGTATCAGTGTCAAAATTGACATCTCTTGTTTATGTATCAAGTAAGGCCATATTGATGGGGAAACTATGTTCTCTTGCCAATGAACAAGGTTGTATCTGAGATAACATAATGATTCGCGTGAATGCAATATTTAGCAGCGATATTACTGTGATGTTCGCCAATGAAATAGTTAGGCTCCAGATAAATTCTCATATTTTCCATTAGCTCTAAAACCATACTAACATTTCCTTTGATGAAGAAGTAATTGAGATTTTGATAGGGATTAAGAGGGGGGAAAGTCATGCAATGAGAGGAATGAGCTTGGGGGCTCTCACATTTCAAGGTAGAGGAAAAAACATTGAGTAGAAGTCCACCCCAATAATTTGACAAAAACTAGTTGAGTAACCTCCAAGTGAAAGGTGAACTAAGATTGGGTCAAGGAAAAGAGGAAGCTATCGTAAAATGGCATGATGATGTTGAGGGAAAAGGATACGAACAATCATGGGAAAAGAGAGTAAAATAAGGGGGCTTCTCAATATGGAAAACCATAACTACTTGAGTGAAAAGGTTTCAAAGAGGCTTGGGACAGGGTAGACCAGGGAAGCAGGCATGAGGAGGGTAACGATGAGATGAAGGGTTTAGGTTAAAAACTTCACACACACACACACACACACACACACACACACACACATATATATATAAACAAAAAATAAAAACCCTAAGGTGACAATAATGAAGCATGTGAGAGAGGAGGAGGCATGTACACTCATGATATATGTAGTGTTGACACATCACGGGTAGAGGGCTAGTGGTTGTGAGGATACTCGACATTTAGAGGTTTTTCTTTTCTTATGTTGTTTTTCACTATAAATGCTTGGTGTGGTAACAATGAAATACAAAAGGGAGAAATGGGGTTTTTATAGTCCTATTGAGCCACATTTTGGCATGAAGATCGAGATTAATCGGTGAAAAAATAAGTTTTGTACATGCCAAAAGGATGGCCCAAGCAGTGTATCAGAGGTCATAGATGGATAGGGGGATGATGTATTGGTGTGTGGAAGGTGATCCAATGTTGATGCATCAACACTGGATCATTGATTGCATCCTGGGGGCATCGACGATTGAAGGGAGAAGGGTGTTTATGCGTATCGATGATTGAATAAGGATCTGGAGCCAAAGAATCAACGTGTATTGATGATCGAAGAAGGATCTGGTGCTAAAATGTTTGATCCGGATTATTTTGAACACGAAATGAGAGAAGAGACATAACAAAGAAATATACAAATATATTGCAAGAGAGTCCATAATATAACAAATATATATCAGATATATAACAAGTTGCACATATATACAGTAATACACAATTTCTATTTTTAAGAGAAATGTACAGAACTGTAAAAATACAGAGTGAATGAACTCGCTAGAATGGTGGAAACTTATCTCTGAGAAGAGATGTGATGGCTACGCTCATTCGCAAGAAGATGATGATGTTTACAATGAAGCTCTAAAGGCCTTTTTAACATAATGAAAATCCAAAACCCTAACCCCGGAAGATGAAAGGCCAAAAGGTTTGTGGGCTCCGATGGGGGTAGTTTATACGTCAAATTCTTGGGGACGTAAATTTTACGTGCGATCTATGTTTGGGGCGTTTGATACCTCGTCATAACATTCTATCCGAGAAGTACAACTTCCACAAGGGGTTAGAGTATGATATTGGGAGCCCCTGTCCCCCAAAATTCCAAAAAAATGTCGTTTAGGGCCTCAAAACGACCCTGGAAGTTTGGGGCTCGAAAAACTGTAAAAAATTGCCAAAATGGAAAACTGTTCTTCGATCCAGTGGAATAGGTGGGTGGCCACCGATATCCATATGGATCAATCCTCTCTCCTTAAGAAGAAATGGTATCAATTACGTTGAGTTTCCATGGGATATGGGGAAACGTTTGCTAAATCTGAACTTTGGTGAGCTGCTTGTCTTGTTGGAGAAGTTGTGTTGCTTGGCTTATGGAAGTCTGTCACAAACTTGATGTTGGATGGGTTGGACCTTTTTAACTAGACTTGCTACATGATATGACATTGTGTAGAAGGAATATTTGTGCTTTGCTTCAATCTTTTCAACCTGCTTCTGTTGGATAGAACGGGGTTGGACCAAGGTTGTAGTGGTCACAGTTTCCTTCTTTTTACCTTATTCCCAAATCATGAAGAAGTTAAACTTTGTCATATGAGAGACGACTTTGCTGCATTGTTTTGTCGAAACAGTAGTCGAAACTACCTCTGGTATCTTGTAGAGGTGATCCCCCAGAGTAACAATGACACTACAGATTCGAGAATCATAAATAACAAGGCACTTCCACATATATGGTTGGCCCAAAAGAACATCACAGACATCCAGCGGGGAAACATCGCACAATACCTCGTCCCTGAGGCATTATTGGTTGATACAAATATCTCATCCATGGCAAAGCCACCCGATGTTGTATGGATGTGGGTGTGGTGTTGTTGGAAATCCCAACTGTTTGATGACCTATGTTGAGATGAGGTTATTTTGGCTTCCACTATCAACAATGACCTGCAACAGGGTCCCCTTTACCCACATATGTTAATGGAAGAGGTGCTCCCCCTCTTTAGGCTCTGTTGGTTCTTCTGGTTGGATCATTGTGGTTATGACAGTGGTAGCGGGGTCTGCGTCAATGATCTGTCTCCTTCCATTATTTTTTGAATCAGATTATGGATTAGGGTTCAACTCTTTTTCTTTGATCTTGGTCACTAATGAATTTTTTGAGAGACATTCATTAGTGTTGTGCAAGGGTATTTTTTGGAAATTGTACCACTTGCCAGTGTCCTTCTTTGTCTTTCCATTACCCTTCTTTTCCGCTTGGACTAGTTTTATGAAGGTTGGTTGTTAGGGCCGCCTTTACCATACTTTGGTTTTTGCGGATTTGCAGACTCAAACTCCCATTTGTTCTGGTGGTTAAATTTATGCTCAATCTTGATAGCATATCGATAAGCGATTCCCAATGATGAGATGTACAAAAACTCCATTTCAATTTGGATGTACCTATGTAGAGCCCCATAGTATTTCAGAACCAAATGTGCACAAGGTATGGAAGGTATTGGTGAACTCTGACACTGCTTGACTCCTCTCTTGACACAGCATGGTCCATATCATGTATTGGTCTTCATAGTTTCCAATAGGGTAATATTGTTCCTTGACGACATCTACAAAAATATTCCCAAGTGGGTTCAGCCTCGAACATTCTAGACTCCTCTGTGGATATTTGCTCACAATAAGCTTCCCACCAATGTTTGACATGGAGGAGAGCCTTAAGTAGCACAAAGGTGATATTTTCCTTGTCACAGAAATTGTACATAGAGAAATAACCTTCTAGAACATTTAACCATTTTTCCAGAGCATCCGCATCTATCTTACCTTCAAATACGAGAATATCAAAATTAACTTGTACCTTGAAAGGATCATTTCCTCCAAAGTGGTTTCTTGATGAAGACACATCTGTTGTTATTGGCAGGCATCGAAGGATTTGGGAAAAATTATCCATCATTTCATCTCTTTGTCACATGAGAGCTTTCTCGAGCAATAGATTAATAGAATCTTATGCTCCATCGTTTCTCTTTTCTTCCACCATGGGGGGTTTCTTGGGCATGCGAGAGCGATTTTCCTCAATAGAGACAAGATCAAGACCCAAATTTCTATACTCAGACCTCGTCGAGGACATGCACTGAAAAAAATGACTAAGAGTAGCCTTCTCTGATACCATTGATCCAAAAAAATTTGAGCACGAAATGAGAGCGAAGATATAACAAAGAAATATACAGAGATATTGCAAAAGGTTCAATAATATAACATAGATATATCATATACATAGAAAGAGGCACATATATACAGTAATACACAATTTCTATTAATGATGTAAATGTACATAACTATAAAAAGTCAGAGTGAATGAACTCGCTAGAATGGTAGTTGCTTATCTCTGAGAAGAGATGTGACGACAACGCTCATTCGCAATAAGGTGATGGTGTTTACAATGAGACTCCAAAGACCTTTTTAACATAATGAAAATAAAAAACCCTAAACCTGGATGATCCAAGTGGATATCGGTGGCCACCCACCTATTCCAACTAGCTCAAAATAATTTTCTGGCAATTACTATTTTTAGCAGTTTTTTGGGTCCTAAATTTCTGGGGCCATTTTGAAGTCTTAAACGACCTTTTTTCAGGACCGGGAACCTCAATGATCATCGAAGTCATGATTGATCCTATGAAATGAATCTCCTCGTCAATACCTTTCCAACGAGATATCATGCGCCTAAAATGGGGATCATATGCAAAAGTTACGACCTCTGAAAGTTGATGTACCAACTTAACCCAATGAGGCCCACATGACTTTTGGTGCTTCATCTCCTAGGGTTAGTTTTTTGAATATATAGGGTTTTTTCATTCATTTTTATTCTAAAAATGCCTTTGGGATCCTCATTGTAACTATCTCCTTGCGAATGAGAATAGCCATCACATCTCTTCTCAGAGATAAGTTGTCACCATTCTAGCAAGCTTGTTTTAGTCTACATTTTACAGTTTCAACATATTTATGATTTAATAGAAGTCAAGTTTTATTGTATCTCTGTTATTTTTCACTGTGTCTCTGTGTTAATATTACAAATCTGTGTTTTCATTTCGTTACAATCATAAATCCAGATCAGTGGTATCAGAGCGGTCTGCTCCTTGTCGTTTTTTTTTAGTGCATGTCCCCGACGAGGTCAGGGTATAGAGAGTTGGGTCTCGACGTTGTCTCTTGAGGAAAAATTCTCTCGCACGCCCAAGAAACTTCCCATGGTGGGATGAAATAAATATGAAGGGATAGAATATCCTTTCAAAATGTTTCTCGAGGAATCCCTCAAGCAATGGAGGAACGAGATGATGGACAACTTTCAAAAAATCCCTCGACGATTGTTGACAAGCGACACATCTATCTCAAGCAGAGGCATCTCCCCCTTCAAGTTATAGATCAACTTTGATATTCCTATATTTGAAGGTAAAATATATGCATACGTATTAGATAAATGGTTAAACCTTCTAGAAGTTATGATGACTTGTATGCAAGCTGGACCACAATGCAGCAGGAAAGAGACCAAATAGTGCCAGAGTTCACCAATGACTCCCATACCTTGCGTACCAAGTTGGGTATCAAATATTCTGAGTGACATCTGTTACTCAAGTACTGCGAAAGTCTTCATAGATACATCTATATAGAAATGGAGTTTTTGGAAATCTCTTCCTTGGGCACGACCTATCGATATGTCGTCAAAATTGAGCAGAAGCTTAAACAAAAGACACGACATTTTGGGTCTGGGAACCCCTCATAGTAGAAGTAGGGAAAGGGAAACCCTAACCCATAGAACAAAGGATAGAGAAAATATGGGTAGCCTTATGACAACCAGTCTAAGCCGCAAGAAAAGAAGGACAATGGAAAGATGAAGAAAGATACTGGGAAGTGGTGCAACTTCCATAAGAGCCCCTGGCATAACAATGTTGATTTCCACTCAAAGAAGTCATTGGTGGTTGAGGTGAAATCCTCTAAATCAAATGTGGGTTTTGAATCTGAATCGGAACTAGAAAAGGGGAGACATATCATTAACATAGAACTCAGTGCCATCGTTTCTACCACCAAGATTCATCTCGATGAACCTGGTGAGCCAAAGGAAGGAAAGTGCCTCTTTCATTCAGATATGTGGGTGAAATGAACTCCATTGCACTTCATCATTGATAGCAGTAGCCAGAATAACCTCATATTAGCCAAGGTCATCAAGTGGCTAGCCATGTCGACAACACCGCATCCGCATCCCTACATGATCGGATGGCTCCGCCAAGGAAGCGATCTTCGCTTCAACCAACAGTGTCTCATGTCGTACGACATCAAGCCATTCAAAAATGAGGTATTGTGTGATGTTTATCCCCTTGAAATTTGTGATGATATTTTGGGCCAACCTTATTTATGGAAACGTCATTTTGTATACGAGTCTAGGCTTCGTAGTGTTATTATTACTTTGAAAAATAAATTGTACAGGATACTCGAGGTAGTCCCACCTAGTACCATCTCCTTGATCTCTACCAAGCAATGCAAGAATATCATCTCTTAGACCTGAAAGTTTTTCTTCTTCATGATTCTCTCTTAGAATGAGAAAAATATTGCAACCACAGTCATGGCCTCCACGACTGACCTCTCCACGCAGTAGAAGCAAGTGAATAAGTTAGTGGAAGAATACAAAGACATATTCTCATCACCTATCGAGGTACCTCTGCATTATCAGGTCAAGCATTCCATCGATCTAAACCCCGATGCATTGCTACCCAATGGGCCAGTCTATCGTCGATATTTGTTAGAAAATTAAGAGATCAAGCGTTAGATCCAAGAACTACTCCAGAATGGGCACATCCAACCCATCTCATCACCTTGTGGAAGCCCAATTGTGTTGGTGCAGAAGAAAGACGGGACCTGGCGACTCTGCATTGATTACCGAGCCCTAAATAAATTCATAGTCAGGAATCGGTACCCGATTCCACGAAACGACAATATCCTTGATCAACTCAAGGGGGAGAAATAATTCAGTAAGTTTGATCTAAAATTTGGCTACCATCAGGTCCCAATAGAGCAAACAGATGTATGGAAGACTTCCTTCAAGTCAAAAGAAAGTATTTTTGAATGGTTGGTCATGCCCTTTGGTTTGAAAAATGTCCCAACAACTTTCATGATGATGATGGATGATATCTTGCGACTGTTCACCAATTATTTTGTAGTGGTGTATCTGGATGACATCCTCATCTACAACAAGACTTGGGCGGAACACTTGCAGCGTATTCAATAGGTTATGCACACTCTGCGGCAGCACAAGCTATATGCCAACTTGGAAAAATTCTCCTTCGGCATGGATAGAGTCCAATACCTAGGATATATTGTTGATGAACATGGTGTGCATGTGGATCCAACCAAGATCCAGTTTATTCGTGACTGGCTAGCCCCAACCACACTCACTAAGCTTCAAATATTTTTAGGCCTTGCTAATTTCTATCACAGGTTCGTGTTGGGATTCTCCGATATTGCATGGGCCCTCATACAAGTAACTAGGGGTGGTGGTAAGGAAAAACATTTGTGGGGCTTGTCCCAACAACAAAAATTCGATGATCTGAAGCAGCACTTGTGCTCATCCCCAGTGCTTTCATTACCTGACCTACAACAACATTTTGAAATCGAGACATATACTTCAAAATATGTTGTGGGCATAGTTCTCACTCAGCACAACCACCCCATGGCCTATTATAGTGAGACACTATCAGATGTCATTTGTAAGTACCCTACTTACGACAAAGAAATGTACTCCATTGTACAAGCCTATCACCAGTGGAGGAATTGAATTCTTGGGAAGGAGACAATCATCCACATTGATCATAATTCGTTGTATTTCATGAAAACACAAGGAAAATTACAGAATTACCGACATCAGAAGTGGTCCACATACTTGCAGCAATTCGAGCTCAACATCAAGTTTAAGACATGAAGTACCAACCGGGTCACTGATTTCCTCATCCGACCTCCAGTCACGACACTCACCACGGTGTTAGACTCTTTCAGCCACAAGACCTCCATATGGCCCCACCTCTATAAGAAATATCATGAGTTTGCCACAACCTACCAGATGTTGGGCACAAACACAGTTGTCACTAATTTCCATCTTTGGGATGGGATGTTGTACCATATGGGCCATATTTGTATTCCATCAAGAGAACGACTGAAGATGATCTGGGTATCCCACTACAGTTAGGTGGCAGGATACTTCAGCATAGAAAATACAATGGCGGTGCTGCAACAACATTTCTATTGGCTAAAACTTCAAGTATGTCAACAAGTACATCAGGTCCTGCACTACCTATGCCATTTCCAAACCAACCATTAAGAAGCAAGGCATGTACATGCATCTACCTACTCCCGACAGGCCTTGGGAATCCATATCGATGGACTACATGCTGGGCCTTCCTTCCACCAAGAGAAGCAATTACTTTGTTTTTGTGGTTGTTGATCGCTTCTCCAAAATGGTGATCATGGTTGTCTACAAGAGGAGCATTACATCGAGGGCCACTTCCAAGATCTTCTTCGAATGAGCGTGGGTCCATTTGGGGTACCATAAACCATCATCTCATATTTGTACAATTGATTCCTCAGTACATTCTGGTCAATCCTCTATTCACTGTTGGACACCAAGCTCACCAAATCCACTGCCTTCCACCCCCAGATAGATGGCCAAACCGATGTCGTCAACCGGATGATTGCGCATATCCTACATATGAACAATTCCAAACATCCTCACACATGGGATGAGAGTCTTCCCTATGTTTAGTATAGCTACAAAATATCCTGCATAGCTCAACCAACCACAACCTCTTTCAAGTGGGGTTGGGATTCCAACCATTGGGTCCCATGGATGTTGCACTACCCCTTGTTGCCACCTCGACAGACTCATCCCATGCTCACACTGAGGCTGAAAAAGTCACCTGATTCATTGAGTGGATCCATCACATTCTCCAACAAGTTTAAGATATTCTACAAATGTCCAATTCCAAGTACAAGTAGCGCCATGATCAACACCGGGTGTGACACCAGTTTCAGGTGGGAGACAAAGTTTGGTTTCACTTGCAGAAATAATTCCTTATTGGGCCCCATAAAAAGATTTTTCCACTCCATTATGGACCTTACACCATCACTAAGGATGTGGGTGATAACACTTTTGAGCTCAACATTCCCCCCTTCCTTGGCTTGCACCCAATGTTTAATGTGGACCTCCTCCGACCATATTTTCACCATTGTTGGACACCTCGAAGATAGTAGAGAAGTTGACACCAAAAGAGCTCAATCGTCACTACATGGAACAAGAATCCAATGATCATATCATAGAAACATAGGTCAAGAGCACTCACCACTAGAATATTCAACTTTATCGAGTTGTCAAAGTAGGGAAACTCTTGCACCAGGGTAAGTGGCTCACCCGGGGCCAAATTGAGCAAACGTTTCCTCATTTGATGGGGGAAATCAATGCAATGGAGACCATTTCTTCTTAAGAAGGGAGGATTTATCCAGATGGATATCAGTGTCCACCCACCTATTCCAACTGGCTCAAAACAGTTTTCTAGAAATTTACTATTTTTAGCAGTTTTTTTGGGTCCTAAACTTTCAAGGCCATTTTGAGGGCCTAAACAACTTTTTTTCACGATAGGGAAGCACAATGATTTCCAAAGTCATGATTGAGCCTATGAAATGAATATCCTCATCAAGACCTTTCCAACGAGCTATCGTGTGCCTAAAACGAATATCGTATGCAAAACTTACGACCTCGAGAAGTTGATGTATCAACTTAACCCAACGGGGCCCACATGATTTTTGGCGCTTCATCTCCTAGGGTTAGGTTTTTGGATCTATAGGTATTTTTCATTCATGTTTATGATAAAAAGGCCTTTGGGAGCCTCATTTTAACTATCTCGTGAATGAGCGTAGCCGTCACATCTCTTTTTAGAGATAAGCTGCCACCATTCTAGCAAGCTTGTTTCAGTCTGCATTTTACAGTCTTAGCATATTTATTATTGAATAGAAGTCAAGTTTTATTGTATCTCTGTTATTTTTCACTGTTTCTTTGGGTTAATATTATAAATCTATATTTTCATTTTTTTCCTCTCATAAATCTAGATCACCGGAAGATGAAAGGCCAAAAGGTTTGCAGTCTCTGATGGGAGTAGTTGATATGCCAACTTCCCGGGGGCGTAACTTTTGCATACAATATCCATTTGGGGTGTTCGATAACTCGTCGGAAAGGTATATCCGAGAAGTAAAACTTTCGTTGGGGGTCAAAGTATGTCACTCACAACCCTTCACCCTTGCCGTTAGCAACCCATGACCCCCAAAAGTCCAAAAAAACGCCATTTAAGGCCTCAAAACGGCGTCGGAGGCATGGGACTCGAAAAACTATAAAAAACTACCAAAATGGAAAATGGTTCTTTGAGCCAGTGGAATAGGTGGGTGGGCACTGGTATCCATTTGGATCAACGCCACTATGTATCAACGATCGAAGAAGGATTCAACACCGAAATGCGAAGAGGCAGTAAAAAAGTGACTTAATGTTGGCCCTTTTTCATATGTCGATGAAGACATTACCAAGCCACCAACACTGAGTGTATTGGCGGAGGAAGAAATATCTCCTTCGTCATATTGGTGAGGAAGATTTTTCTTCCGTCGATACTGTTTGTATCGGTGAGTCAAAAAAATTGTAAGAAGGCTAAATAAAGGAGGAAGAAAAGGTTTAAAACTTGCCCAAGCAAAACTTAGGTTCTTCTCACATGATAAAAGGGCCTTGAAAAAGTATAAGGGAGGGTCCCTATTTCTTGAGATTTTTTTTGGCTTTATAAGGAAAAATAAGAAAAAGGGAAGTTGTTGGTGTTGGAACAATACAATGAAAACCTTAGTTAAATGAGACACACATGTGGAGGAGAGAGAAAAACATGCATGTAGATGATATGCTTCCTCCTAGTGAGAACATCAACTTCTACATGTATGAGTTGTCCTCCACTAGTTAACTAAAATTCTAACTGAAGTCAAACTGAAGAGGAGAAGCACCCCTATTTTTTAGGAGGCACCCTATTTTTTAGGAAAATGGCCTAAAAAATATGAGACCCTCATATTGATTAGAAAACTTAGTAGAAAATAATTAATAATAACTAGGTGAATTAGGTGAGTGTGTAATATCTCCAACACCTAGATTATGGGCCCACATTGGCACCAACTTAAAATATGGTCACTCCCTAGAATTGACTAAATAAAAAAACAAGAAAGTTCACATGTATCTTACATTTGCACTCCTTGCTCCAATAATAAATTTTATCTTTGAGCTAATCACAAACTGATATGAATTCTAAGTATATCTTCTATACATTAATAGCAGTGCAAATTAATATGTTAGTGCCCAAACCTAAGAAAAACGTATCCAACTACAAAATATGAAAATGAAGTTAGTTTTGTAGGTCTGTAGTTCATATCTTGAGCCTAATATGTAGGTTAAACCTATGTAATAGTGCATTGGGAATTAGAAAATGCAAAATATGCCTTTGTAACATCTTGGTGGGAATGAAATAGAATTTTGCAGTAACTACTAGGTAAAATCCAAACCTTAATAGTTATATGAGTTGAATTCAAAAACCACGTTTCAAGCAAGAGTATATGAATGTTCTATTTTGACAGAGTCCTAAATCCTCAAATCCTTATCAGCAAAAAAACAAAAGTTAATGGCATAGGATGGGAAAAATGTATGAAAACAATGACAAAACAAGATAGATAAAGAAACTATGCAAAAGAGTAGGAGTTATAGATAGACTCGTGAAAAAAAATACTTCCAAGTGAAGTTATTTAATTAATGAGGATATCAAAGATTGATGCAATATCATTAAACCAATCAAATAGAAAATTAACGAGGTTTATAAAATTTTCAAATGATGCATTTCCAAAAGCCTATTAGATACAAAAATCTATTAAAGAAAATGAGAAATAAATACAAAAGCAACATAATTGTTGTAATGCGACCATTTAAACATAAAAATAAACATATATCTCAAAATTTCAAAAATTAATACCTATCCAAAAAAAGTAGCCAAAGCACCCAATTCCCATGTCATATTACACAAAGGGGTAATTATATCAATAATGCATCAATATTGTCATACCTCCAAGCCCATCTATCACTTTAACATATTCATATTTATATCTGGAGCTTAACAATGTAAGAAACCAATGCATTCAATCCCATTCTCATTTACCCTTCCTACTAGCATAGATCAGGTCTTGGCTCTATTAAGCATCTAAAGAGTCTGGTGATTCCAAGCATGTCTACTAAATCCAACACTCCAAAAAATTATGCAATGTATAGTGTCTCTTTGCTGGTTTGGACACGGACTCAAGATCTCTTTTCTATGGTAATTTATTTGTCATATTTATTGTAATGTAAGGATAATATTGGCAGCAATCGTAAAAATTATGCAATGTATAGCGTCTCTTTGCTGGTTTGGACACGGATAAACTCAAGATCTCTTATCTATGGTAATTTATTTGTCATATTTGTTGTAATGTAAGGATGGTAATTTATTTGTCATATTTGTTGTAATGTAAGGATAATATTGGCAACAATCGTGATGATTCAGGTGAGACAATTGAGTATGCTAACTTTCAACTTAAGCATGTTCTATTATTCAAACATCATGGAAAACTATTTTGCATGAAATTGGCTTTAACAAGCACTACCATTCAACTTTAATAATAATGTCAATGTCATCACCTACTGTACTTCCTCCAATAATGACCAATAACATAATTTATTCCACTAAGCTCATCATTCTTCCTTGCTAATATGTTATAGGATATCGTTACTCTATTTTAGCATGATAATGGACTTTGCTTTTAGGTTTTGCACTCTTGTCGAAATATAATCATAATGAAAATAATGATGTTCCTTGATGCTAACTATTGCACGAGAATAGCTCAATGAGATAGCGCAGTTGATGAGACATGTATATACTCTCTCAGTTTGGGGAAAGGTCACGGGTTCGAGCCTTGTGTTCCTGGGGTTGTGGTTTAGCACCTCATATCATCTATGAAGTGGGGAAGTATCGGGTGAGTTTCCCGCGACATCTACTCTTGAAAAAGGAAAACTACGAGTCTCTCGGGCTGCTGCTTTCCACCCCATATCATCCACTATGTAAATTAAATTTATATTTACATATAAAAAAAAAAAAAGAGGAAAAAAAGGTAAAAAAAAAAAAGAAAAGAAAAAGAAAAATCGAATGAGTATGATGATAGGGTAGATTGTAAATCCAACTCTGAATATTGGGTAGATTGTAAATCCAACTCTGAATATTTTTTCAAATCCAAAAAAACAGTAGACATTAGGTATTCAATGCTTATTCAATGTTTAGTGAAATTAGTTGTCACTTATTCGAACTTTGATCAACATCTCAAATGTCAATTTGACATCGAAGGTTCAACATATTTGTTGACATTTTATCGTTAATTGAATGTTCCCTCAAGGCATTGTTATATGTTTTGCATCGGTTTAATGTTAGTTAGATGTCAAATATTCGACATCTAAGACTTCTACACAGTTTTTGAAAATATACAAGTACTGTGGGTTTTCTAATATTTCAAATATCATTTTAAAATATACGAATATTGTAAATTTTCTAATATTTCAAATATCATTTTAAATATACGAGTATTGTGGGTTTTCTAATATTTCAAATATCACATAAGAGGCACGATGAACTTGACATCAATTCGATATTCATGAAAATAATGTTCAACATTTGTTCAATGTTATAAACATTAATTTCACATCAAATTCTAAACTCAAATGTAATAATAATTTCATAAAAGAATTCAATATTATAAACATTAATTTCACATCAAATCTCAAATGTAATAATAATTTCATAAAAAAGTTCAATATTATAAACATTAATTTTACATAAAATTCTAATCTCAAATGTAATAATAATTTCATAAAAGAGATGATGAAATTTATAAGGAGTACCACCTTATAAACAAGTTTGAGATTCATAAGGGGTATCACCCTATAAACAAATTTCCACGTACATTGGAAAATCTTGAAGATTGACCTCTTTGTTAAAACTAGTGTTATTAGAAAAGACAAGTCAACACAATTCACAAAAAAATTTGAAGTCAATAAGGCAATCTAACCCACATAATTATCTGATTAAGAATTAGATTATTTAAATCAAAGAAAAGGGCATATTTGTAAACTAGACTTGTACTTTACCTCTCTAAGTCTTGGGTGCAATCCAATTCCACATTAAAAGTCCTCCTTTCCCACTCAAACTTGATTCCGCCGAACATTATATATCTTTGAGGACAACCATAATCCAAGTTTTGGAATCTCATGTCCCTCTTCTTTCCAACCCAAGTTTTCAAAACTCGAGTATAGGCACTCAAAATCCACATTAACAATCCCTCTTCCCTTTAACTCAAATTTTATTCCATTAACAATCCCTCTTCCCTTTAACTCAAATTTTATTCCACCAAAAATTATATCTTTTGAGACGACCACAATTAATTATCTAAAATAACGGTATACCAAGAATTTTGTCTTTGGACAATTTAAACTTCAAACTCAAGACTAATAGAACACGACACCTTAAAGGAAATACCCAATAGTTTATTTAAATGCTACATGTCAGAGAAGAGTAAACCTTGTAGATGTATAAGAGTTTGATAATGTTATTGCATATAAAAGAAATAAAATAAGTCCTATTGGTTAGCTGAAGGTTTGGATTATATTGTTCAAATATTTTATATATGAGAAAATTGTAATGATATTAGTCACATTTTGTTAGTTTAATTATTATTAATTGTAATTTTTTAATTTACAAGTTAGAAATTGAATATATTTACTATTTGTTTTAAAAACATTGCTTAATAAATAATATTGAAATATATTATAATGTTTAGGAAATTTTATAAAAATTTTGTAAAATAATAAATACAATTAATAAATATTAAAATATATTATCATTTTTTTCGGGAGAGGTGTTGTACGACCATAGAGAAACTCAAGATATGGAATTTTCCTGGAATTTGGGTGTAGAATCAAATGATGTGATCGAAGCTTATGTGATATACCAAGGCTTATTGTTGTTGCAGGGTGTATTCTTAAAGACGTTAAGATAAAGTGAATCATTGAAAGAATACGTTTTCTCCTCGCCAACACCACACCCAATTTCTTTCATGTCCTAAGAGGAAATAATCAAGCAACAAACATAATGGAAAACAAAGCAATCGGTATGGCCCTGGTTCATTGAGGATCCAAGGAAGGGAAAAAATTGTAGCCCCCCCATAATGGTAGCAGCATCAAAAACTTTTGGGGATTGTTGGGCCCACGTAGATGGAAACAAAGGAAGGACACATCGACATGACATGCAATCCCAAGCTTTGGGTTCAAAAACTCGAGGGATCTTGAGAAGATGCATCATTCAGTTCTCCCTCGTGGGGATGGTCTGGTGGCATTCTCGGATAATCATGCTCTCGGTTGTGAATTGGACTTTCTTCTATGGTGGTGGTACTTTGGTCTCTACGAATTTATATCCGATAGTACGATGAGAGCGTGTTGCACCCCCTGCGATGATGATTTTTCCAATGAGCACTCAGGAGCGTGGGAAATTATACATGATCGTAAATGCATTCATGCTTGCATCTCGAGTTCATTCTTAGAATGGGGTCAAGTTATTTATTTCATATCTCAGGTGCAAAATTCATCATTCTTGTCCCAAAATAGGAATTCTCAGTGGTGGATGCTCAGGACATTAGTTCTTGGCTAGTTGAATTCATTTGGTGGAAAGCTCCAAGGCATCTTATTCTTCTGGAATCTGGTCTCCTTGGTGGTTGAAGCCTGCTACTCTGTGAATCCATTTGTGCATAAGGTCTCTGGTAAGCCTTTCCTCTCCATATTTTGTTTTTACTAGTTCTAATCCTCTTCTTTTCATTCAGACAGGAAGTTTAGAGAAAATTTGTAGTGGATTCCTCGGGAAGCAATTAAGTTCTATCAATGTTTGACAATTCTAACTGTTCGAGGCTTGGAACTCTGTGTTGGAAAATCCGGTCAGTATTATCTTGGTGGAAATCTTATCTATTGCTGGAATTGTCCGTGACACTTCGATTTTAAACATGGCCAAAGGAAAAGCGCATATGCATCCCCTTGTAGAAGAGGTGGTTGAGTTTGTGGAGGATAATTTTACCTCCACTCAACATCTTTATATCAAAGTCAACTCTCATAGCTCGACCATCTCATTTTCTCTTGACACCCTAGCTCAACATAAAATGTTAATTGGTCAACTTCAAGATGAAGTGTACTTCCTTCGAAGGCAGGGAGAATCGATGCAAAGGAAATTGGATTCGAGGACCTCTCCTTTAGAACCGTCAGTGGCTGAGCATAATCTAGGAGAACATGACAGCCAGAGGGTAAAATAAAGGAGGGTGATACCTGATCTGAATGTGGTTGTGGAGACTCCAGCAGAAGCAAAGATAAACCAAGAACCCTAGAATGATTTTACATAGTATCTATTATGTATTTGTTTTTCAAAGTTTTGTTGGCTCTTAGATATCAAATAGAATATGGTATATGATATAGGCTATGTAAGCAATTTTTGGACTTGGATAGAATAATGATGTTGGGCTCTAGTCTATTAGACATCCCTCTCTTTTGTACTCAACGGCCTCGACCGTTCCCTTTTTATAAATAAAAATTTCCCAGTTTGGGTTATATATATTATAATGTTTTAGGAAATATTTATAAAAGTTTTGTAGAATATTAAAGACAAATAATAAATATTTAAATATTATGTTTGTTTTGTGTTTCCTTATAAGAGGTCATAAGTTCAAATCCAGAGGGGGGTAGGGTATGTATACCTCCATAGACTTTAGCAGTCAAATCGCTTCAGGGAGGGGGTCCCTTGTCCCAAAAACAAGGGGGTCTGACACGTGACATTTAAAAAAATATTAATAACAAAAAAATTAAATGTGGGCCATAAAAAAACATTTCAATGAAAATTCGGTGATTTTTAATTCACACTATGAGGGAGATGGGCAATTCCTTCAATGTTTATAACCCACATTGAAATATTTCTTTTGTTATGAGGGACATTGAAATATTTTATTTATAACCCACATTGAAATATTTCTTTTGTTATTAATATATTTCTAAATGTCACACACACACACACACACACACACACATATAGAACCAATGTAGATCCATTTTAACTCTGGATCTATCATATCAAGTCCTTCTAGGTGAACCCTTTTTTAGCATTAAAAAAACACGATGAAAGGTTTGCACCTCAAAATCCCTCTTTTCACGTGGAAAAAAATAGTTCCACTGATATTCTATTATGAATCAAGTGAAACTTTCAAGTACATATGGATCATAAGTTCAATGATCTCATTAAAATTCCAAAAAAATACTGTAATCAATTCTATTTCTATCATTGATTCCTTCATACTTTGTAATGACTACATAATACATATTATGATAATTACAATATCACAAAAAAAAGGTTTCCAGCTATAGAGCTCAACATTTAAAATACGTAGTATTTATCTGCTGAGACTACATTTCCTTGTATAGTTTCTTCATAGAAGAGTCATCCAGTAGGTTGCTTCAAAGCCTTCTTTGATAAGGTATCTTCTTCTGAATTGAATTTCCTGTGAACATGCATAAATTTGATTGAATCAAAATTTTCTTTTAATCTCTCGATCTTGTCCTTCCAGGAATTGAGATATAGCAGGTTCAAATTGGATTTTGCATTTATTCAATCAATAGTCACATTTGAATCTCCAACAACCATCAACTTTTTAAGGGATAATCCAGAAGTAATAAGTAGAAGACCCCATAAACCCAAACGTTCATCTTTGATATTATTTCCATTGCCTCCAACAAAGTGTGCTCTGAAATAGTGACCTATAGTGATTTTCAAGAAAATTCCAATGCCACAGAAATCGTCAACAGCTGTGCCATCAAAGAAACCTATAGGAGTATTGTCAAAGAAAACTGGACTGATAATAAAATCAAAATTTTCATCTTCAGAATTACCAGTGTGTTCTTTGATTGATAGCAGTATTTTAGAGACTATCCTGGATTCCTATCTGTTCCAATTATCAAATAATACTTTATTTCTATATTTCCAAATGCCCCATATCACCAAGAATGGAATATGCCTCATTTTTGGTTATTGAATAAACCAAAGCTTCAAATTTTCATCTATAGTGGAACATCTCTAATCTCCCCACATATTTAAATAATTCATAACATCTTTCCAAATGTTTTGTGTTTTATTAAAATCCACAAAGAGATGAGTGGTCGTCTCTTCATCTATGAGACAAAGACTGTAGACCGATGGTCCAATACCTCCTCTCTTCCTAAAATTCACACCAGAAAGTGTACAATCCTTCAAGCACAACCACACAAAACATATAATCTTCTCTGGTATGTTTACTTTCCAGACAACTTTAAACCACCATCTATTTTCATCCAAAATATTTAAATATATAATGGACTTATAGGATACATTTGTAGTTACATCACCTGTCGCTCTGTTCCAAGACCAAACAATCTTGTCACTTGTGTTATTTAGTATGATTCCACTTCTCCTTAACATTGTAATATATTCATTCCATTCTGTCAATATCTCACCTGTCAGTCCAAGTTGATTGTCCTCATACCAATTTTGATTAATTCTAGAATCGTTTGGGAGGGCCGCCTGTGCTAAGGAGAAAATATTTAAATTGTTTAAGCATTTGATTAATGGACCTGAGAGTTTGTAAAAAGAATTACATCCAATAAACAGATCATATCCAAGTATCATTGAAAGAATACGTCTTCTCCTTGCCAACACCACACCCAATTTCTTTCACATCCTAAGAGGAAATAATCAAGCAACAAACATAATGGAAAACAAAGTAATCGGTATGGCCCTAGTTCTTTGAGGATCCAAGGAAGGGAAAAAATTGTAGCCCCCCCCCTAATGGTAGCAGCATCAAAATTTTTGGGGGATTGTTGGGCCCACGTAGATGGAAGCAAAGGAAGGACACGTCGACATGACATGCAATCCCAAGCTTTGGGTTCAAAAACTCGAGGGCTCTTGAGAAGATGCATCATTCAGTTCTCACTCGTGGGGATGGTCTGGTGGCATTCTCGGATAATCATGCTCTCGGTTGTGAATTGGACCTTCTTCTATGGTGGTGGTACTTTGGTCTCTGCGAATTTATATCTGATAGTACTATGAGAGCGTGTTTCACCCCCTGCAATGATGATTTTTCCAATGAGCACTCAGGAGCGTGGGAAATTATACAGGATCATAAATGCATTCATGTTTGCATCTCGAGTTCATTCCTAGAATGGGGTCAATTTATTTATTTCATATCCCAGGTGCAAAATTCATCATTCTTGTCCCAAAATAGGAATTCTCAGTGGTGGATGCTCAGGAAATTAGTTCTTGGCTGGTTGAATTCATTTGGTGGAAAGCTCCAAGGCATCTTATTTTTCTGGAATCTGGTCTCCTCGGTGGTTGAAGCCTGCTACTCTGCGAATCCATTTGTGCATAAGGTCTCTGGTAAGCCTTTCCTCTCCATATTTCGTTTTTACTAGTTTTAATCCTGTTCTTTTCGTTCAGACAGGAAGTTTAGAGAAAATTTGTAGTGGATTCCTCAGGAAACAATTAAGTTCTATCAATGTTCAACAATTCTAGTTGTTCGGGGTTTGGAACTCAGTGTTGGAAAATCCGGTCAGTATTATCTTGGTGGAAATATTATCTATTGCTAGAAGTGTCCCTGACACTTCAATTTTAAACATGGCCAAAGGAAAAGTGCATATGCATCCCCTTGTAGAAGAGGTGGTTGAGTCAATGGAGGATAATTTTACCTCCACTCAACATCTTTATATCAAAGTCAACTCTCATAGCTCGACCATCTCATTTTATCTTGACACCCTAGCTCAACATCAAATGTTAATTGGTCATATTCAAGATGAAGTGTACTTCCTTCGAAGGTAGGGAGAATCGATGCAAAGGCAATTGGATTCGAGGACCTCTCCTTCAGAACCGTCAGTGGCTGAGCAAAATCTGGGAGAACATGACAACCAGAGGGTGAAATAAAGGAGGGTGATACCCGATCTGAACGTGGTTGCGGAGACTCCAGCAGAAGCAAAGATAAAGCAAGAACCCTAGAATGATTTTACATAGTATATGTTATGTATTTGTTTTTCAAAGTTTTGTTGGCTCTTAGATATCGAATAAAATATGGTATATGATATAGGCTATGTAAGCAATTTTTGGACTTGGATAGAATAATGATATTGGGCTCTAGTCTATTAGACATCCCCTTCTTTTGTACTCAACGGCCTCAATCGTTCCCTTTTTATAAATAAAAATTTCTCAGTTTGGGTTATATATATATTATAATTTTTTAGGAAATATTTATAAAAGTTTTGTAGAATATTAAATACAAATAATAAATATTTAAATATTATGTTCGTTTTGTGTTTCCTTATAAGAGGTCATAAGTTCAAATCTAGAGGGGGATAGGGTATGTATACCTCCATAGACTTTAGCAGTCAAATCTCTTTAGGGAGGGGGTCCCTTGTCCCAAAAGCAAGGGGGTCTGACACATGACATTTAAAAAAATATTAATAACAAAAAAATTAAATGTGGGCCATAAAAAAATATTTCAATGAAAATTCGGTGATTTTTACTTCACACTATGAGGGAGATGTGCAATTCCTTCAATGTTTATAACCCACATTGAAATATTTCTTTTGTTATGAGGGGCATTGAAATATTTTATTTATAACCCACTTTTGTTATTAATATATTTCTAAATGTCATATATATATATATAAACCAATGTAGATCCATTTTAACTCTGGATCTATCATATCAAGTCCTTCTAGGTGAACCCTTTTTTAGCATTAAAAAAACACGATGAAAGGTTTGCACCTCAAAATCCCTCTTTTTCACACGGAAAAAAATAGTTCCACTGTTATTCTATTATGAATCAAGTGAAACTTTCAAGTACATATGGATCATAAGTTCAATGATCTCATTAAAATTCCAAAAAAATACTGTAATCAGTTCTATTTCTATCATTGATTCCTTCATACTTTGTAATGACTACATAATACATATTATGATAATTATAAAATCACAACAAAAAGGTTTCCAGCTATAGAGCTCAATCTTTAAAATATGTAGTATTTATCTGCTGAGACTACATTTCCTTCTATAGTTTCTTCATAGAAGAGTCATCCAATAGGTTGCTTCAAAGCCTTCTTTGATAAGGTATCTTCTTATGAATTGAATTTCCTGTGAACATGTATAAATTTTATTGAATCAAAATTTTCTTTTAATCTCTCGATCTTGTCCTTCCAGGAATTGAGATATAGCATGTTCAAATTGGATTTTTCATTTATCCAATCAATAGTCACCTTTGAGTCTCCAACAACCATCAACTTTTTAATGGATAATCCAGAAGTAAGAAGTAGAAGACCCCATAAACCCAAACGTTCAACTTTCATATTATTTCCATTGCCTCCAACAAAGTGTGCTTTGAAATAGTGACCTATAGTGATTTTCAAGAAAATTCCAATGCCACAGAAATCGCCAACAGTTGTGCCATCAAAGAAACCTATAGGAGTATCGTCAAAGAAAACAGGACTGATAATAAAATCAAAATTTTCATCTTCAGAATTACCAGTGTGTTCTTTGATTGATATCAAGATTTTAGAGACTATCCTGGATTCCTATCTATTCCAATTATCAAATAATATTTTATTTTTGTATTTCCAAATGCCCCATATCACCAAGAATGGAATATGCCTCATTTTTGGTTATTGAATAAACCAGAGCTTCAAATTTTCATCTATAGTGGAACATCTCCAATCTCCCTGCATATTTAAATAATTCATAACATCTTTCCAAATGTTTTGTGTTTTATTAAAATCCACAAAGAGATGAGTGGTCATCTCTTCATCTCTAAGACAAACATTGCAGACCAATGGTCCAATACCTCCTCTCTTCCTAAAATTCACACCAGAAAGTATACAATCCTTCAAGCACAGCCACATAAAACAGATAATCTTCTCTGGCATGTTTACTTTCTAGACAAATTTAAACCACCATCTATTTTCATCCAAAATATTTAAATATATAATGGACTTATAGGATACATTTGCAGTTACATCACCTGTCGCTCTGTTCCAAGACCAAACAATCTTGTCACTTGTGTTATTTAGTATGAGTCCACTACTCCTTAACATTGTAATATATTCATTCCATTCTTTCAACATCTCGCCTATCAATCCAAGTTGATTGGCCTCATACCAATTTTGATTAATTCCAGAATCATTTGGGAGGGTTGCCTGTGCTAAGGAGAAAATATTTAAATTGTTTAAGCACTAGATTAATGGACCTGAGAGTTTGTAAAAATAATTACATCCAATAAATAGATCATATCCAAGTATAACCCAATTACTAGAACCAATCAACCAGACCAGCCATCTTTTGATGATGGGGAAGGAAAACATAAAATTCTTCCAGATAATAGAAGCTACCAGGAACTTGCGCTCCTCTCTGCGCAACCAAGAAATTAAGTCTAAGCCTTTTACGTATTTCTTGTTTAGAATCGAATTCCACGGTCTTGTACGAAATGATCATCTCCAATAAGACTTAGCAGCTAGGGACTGGACGAAGCAAGAAATATTTTTAATGCCCCAACCACTTCTCTCTTTTGGCCTAGCAATATTTCGCGATTTTGTTAAGTGGGACCCTAAACTTGTTTTTTCTCGTTTCCAAATGAAATCAGAGATAAGGAGTTGAATTCTTTGTAGAATGGAAGATAGAATCTTAACAAGAATAAGCCAATAAATGAGAATACTTTGCAGAACAGATTTAGCTAAAATAAGTCTATCGCACATGGATAGCCAATGAAAGGTTCAGTTCCCAATCCACTTTTCAATCTTTTGTATTAGCCAATTCCAATCGGCCACCCTGTAGTTGTTTGGTTTTAAGTAAAAGCCTAAGTATTTCATACCTTGATAAATGAAAACAAACTGTATATTTAGGGTTGTCTTCAATCTTTTCTCCAGACTATGATCTATATTTTGAACAAGGAAACACGATTTCTAACAATTTACGTCCATCCGAGAAGATTGACAATAATTTGGTAATATAGTTTTAAAAACCATCCAATCCTCATACTTTCCATCTCCTAGAATGAGCACATCATCAACAAAGAAAATATGTGAAATGTAAGTACTAGAAACAACTTTAAGTACCTGAAACGATCTTGTTTCCACAGCCCGCTTCAATAATCTGCTTAAACACTCGACAACCAAAATGAATAATAAAGGAGAAAGAGGACAACCTTTTCGTAAACCCCTATGGCTCTTGAAGAAATCAGTTGGAACTCCATTTACAAGGACTTCCATATTAACAAATGTAATACAGGCCATGATCCATTGTGTAACCTTCCAATTTAAACCAATCTGAAAAAGAAATAATCTAAGAAATTGCCAACTCACTTTATCATATGCCTTCTTTAAGTCCAACTTCAAAATAATTGTACTTAATTTTTTAGTCTTGGCAATGTGTAAGTATTTGTGAGAAATTCCCATAGCATCAAATATCAATCTATCCTTAAGAAATCCAAATTGTTCGAAGGAAATACTTGAAGCCAATTTGTCTTTGATCCGGGAAGTGATAATTTTAGAAATCACTTTGTAAACAAAGTTACAAAAGGAAATAGGCCGAAAATCATTAAAAGTATATGGCTTGCTCACTTTGGGAATAAGAGCGAAAAGGTAGCATTAAGTTCTCCTGGGATATGTCTTGTTCTTCTAGTTTCCTCAACAACTTTATGCAAATCCTCTCTCATAATGTCGAAAAATGCCTGGAAAAGTTCCTGTGTCCATCCATCAAGTCCAGGGATTTTTTCTTTTGGAATTTTATAGACTATTTCTTTTACTTCCTCAATAGTGACAAATTTGCCAATCTCTTCATTATCAACATCATTAAAGAATCTGGGCACTTCCTTGAGAAAATTTATTTAAATAGAAGTGTCTTTCGAGGATTTGAGATTCCGATCATCATTAGTTATATCCCATATAGTATTTTGACATCTTCTTTGAGAGGCATATTTATGAAAAACAATTGTGTTTTTGTCCCCCTTCGCAATCCATATTGCTTGAATCCTGAGCCTCATGGTGGACTCTTATGTTGAAAGAATAAATTCTTTCCTTTGTTTGAGGGATCTCAGTAGATCCAAATCTTCCTGACCGAAGACTTGTGTGGGACAATTCGCACAAATTTTTGAATTTTTTTGTTCAATGTTATATAACTCTGTGTGTATTTGAAACCTTTTGAAAGTCTTCCAGTGAATTACAACTTTCTTTAATTGCTTCAAATTGGAACACAACAGGTGGATTGGAGAATTATTCGACCAACTTCTCATATCTTGCCAAGTGTCTCTAACAATAGCTGTGAATCTTGAATCGGATATCTAGGAGCTGTTGAATTTAAAAGGAGGGGAGAATTTCTGGGAAGTATTCTCAATTTGTAAGAAGATTGGATTATGATCAGAAATCGAGGAATTAATGATCCAGGATCAAATTTTAATATGATTACCAAGAAGATTTTCATCGATAAGGAACTAGTCTAACCTTTTCGATATTCCAACTAACCCAAATCTATCATTCCTCCAAGTAGCTGTTATATGGGTCGGTTGGACATCCACTAAACCCGTAGTAATGAGTATATTTGAAAATTAATCGACAAGAGGATCACTCCGAGCCAAATTCCCCCACACCTCCCTGGCGGAGAGAGTGAAATTAAGGTCGCCACCTACTATAATTCCCTCTTCACTCAGTAGTCCGTAGTCTAAAATGTGTTTCCAGAAAGATCCCTATCTTTATAAGGAGCATAACAGTTGAGGAGTTTCACCTGATTTGTTGAGTGTTTAAATATTCCTTCCAGGAATATACCTGCAGAAATGGCAAAAGAAAAAAAATCATCTTAAGCTGGGTTCCATGCAGATAATAATCCTCCCGAACATCCGTTTGGGTCCAATGCAACAACATTCCATGTCGGAAAACATTGTAGAAAAAAATGTTTCACCTTTTCACCATCCACCAAGGTCTCTTGCAGAAAAACAATATCGTGCTTAACCTATTTCAAAAGTAACTTGAGGGAAGCTAATTTAGTGGGTCCCCCAAACCCACGAAGGTTGAAGGAGAAAATTATCATTGAGGATCTATGTGGATCGACTGGCATGCTCTAAGGGTCGGGGAAGAAAATCTATCAGAGAAAGGAATTGAGAAAATTGTAAGAGAGGTATTTGGCATAAGGTATGGTTCAACAATACCAGTGGCTAAGGCCTCAAAACTTGTTAGACCACCATCAATTGACCTAGGAAGTTTTTTAGGGAGGCGAGGTCTAGTCTTTTTGCAAATAATCACATTTGATTGATCTGCAAGTGAGGGCACAGAGTTATTGGAAAAAGGGAGTAGTGTGGGTGATAAGGCCACAATTGATTTGTTCTTGTGGCACTATGAGTTTTCAAGGAAAAAAACATCATTCGAAGGGCCAATGGGATAAACGAGATTAGAACCATCTTCGACTAAAGGGGAAAAATGAGTATTTAGTAAAACCAAAGAAGAGGTAGGAGAATCGTTCCCAATAGTGGAAAGCAGTTTAGAACCAACATGATTGGAAGGTTCATCAATAGACAATACATAGTCAACGGGAGGAAGAGGCTGTGTGTTTTCGGGGGGACACTGAGGAGAACAAACAATACCCAACCCTTCAGAAATTATACCAGGGCAAAAATCGAAATCATCCACCTTTTTCAAAAGGAGATCCCAAAAATCTCCAAATATCTCTAGTACCTAGCTTTCCTTAACCTTTAAATAATTAAACTCATCGGAGGAGAGTTTTTCAAAAAAAGAAGGGAAGAAAAACCGCATCTTACCAAGGAAGGAGTTACCGTCTAAATTCTTTGTTCTGAATCCACCATCTTGGATAGTAGGAATCTTTGGGTGCTTTGTATCGATTTTATGCTTTAGGGAATCTAGACAAAAAGCCTTGAGATTTCCAAGTTTCGAGCAGGAGTGACATCGGAAGGGCTCCCTCCAGTAGTCAACCGATTGACAGAGAAGTGAGTCTCCAATAGTAATATCAATAGTGTCTGGTAAACCTTTGTCAAGATCCATTTCCACCAACTCCCATGCGAGTCGTTTACTATTCCAACAGAGCGATTGCTCATCAAAATAGATAAACCTCCCGTCTGCGTTGGAAACAACTTCAAAAATCTTAACAAACCAAAAATCGATAGGGAAATCCGACAACAACATCCATAAAAATATTTTTTTGAAACCCTCTGTGAGGGGATTGAAACTAGGGTACCATCTTTTTAGCATTAAGATTCCTCTACCAACTATCCAAGGAGAGTTCATAACTCTCAATAAATCTCCTTCAGAAAGGAAATGAAAAACCATCCAGTAGTTGGAGAGGAGACTAAATCTACGACGGTATCCTAACAAAGGCTTCCAAAATCTTAAGATCCAGTCCGACAGTTGGACTTTAGTCATTCTAGAGTAGTAAAATTTACCTACAAGTGCTTTTTCCGATAAGTTGGTAAGTTTGTCCATGGAAATATCCTTCCCGAGGACGCAACTAGATTCAAGCTCCCTTACTTTCCATCTCTTGTGCTTATGATGTGTTCGATCCAGATTACTAGAAACTCTGTTGTGTCTGGCACCTCCAAAGTTTTTTAAAGGTTTCTGCAGAGGAGGGGACTTTGCAATAGAGCATGGGTGAGAGTTATCAGAGGTTTTAGAAAGTACGCAAAGGTTGTCTTCTCGAGGGAGGTTTCTCATGTGTCGTCCCTCCCCAACACTCATGACAGTCAGATGATCTGTGATGGGCATTTTTCCACATCTTGGAGCATAGGTCAGTTGTCGAGATCTCACCGAGGGGAGCATCAGAAGCTTAGCATCTGTCGATGTCCCTTCTGAAGATTGACGCAAGCACTCGTACATAATTTTGTAGGTGTCATCTGCCATGAAAAGGCCTTAACTGGCCCACAATCCATCTTCGTTAACCCATGTGAGATCCACTGGATCTGACATTTAGCCTCGAAACCGCTTAGTAGCACCTACCTAGGACAAGTGTACAAACCTGGGTCATCACTGCACTCCATGTAGGCAAAAATCTATGCAAACCAAGCAAAGCTTCAAAGCCTTAACTTGAAACATCCTGCGGAAACCCCATAAACTGCAGAAACCCTAGCACCGCCAACTCGGTCGTTGTTTTCTTTTTATCAAATAACTTTGCTCGTTAAAATCCCTCTTAATACATGATAAATATGAAGTTAATATATATCTACACCAATTTATATAACTAGTGAACACTTTCTACCAAAACCATATCTCTCATTTCTCTTAGTCATTAATCTATTATTAATTAAATCCTTAAAAACTTGTAGAAGCCTATAAGAAGCTTCTTGATACTTGTAAACTCATTTCTCCATTTGCTTACATTTTTCCATTTGACTGAGAAATAAAGAGATATCATTTCCCCATTTCATTCTTGATTGTTGTATAATGTGTTATCATTGTTTTTCTCTCTATCCATGAATTTAGGTTGTAGGCTCAGATCCCAACAAGTGATATCATAGTAAGGTTGTCGTGAGCCGAAGAGAGACGTGCATAGGAAACTCGATACAGGGGACGTGAAGAGGCCCCAAGCCATGCCTTTACCCACACACAGAGAGCCGAGGAAGAACCGGTCGAGGGTTCCTGCACGTAGAGAACCGAGGAAGAATCCAGACGAGGGTTCTCACGCACAGAGAGCCAAGGAAGAATCGGTGGAGGGTTCCCACGCACATATAGTCAAGGAAGAGTCCATTCGAGAGTTACTTGAGAAGACGAAACAGGTGGAGTGGCCACTGGAGGAGACGAAACCGACAGAGTGCCAACGGCGTGGGGGGCTTTGTGAGTGGCACTGCAACATGTGCGGTGGAGGCCTTGCTGGGGGCGATTGTTGGTGAATAATTGCAATCATGGTATTGGGGGCCTTGTTGGGGTTGTCTGTGATTATAGCACCTTGGGCACCACTCTAGAAGGTCGACGACGGGTGGCATAGACCCTGTGGATCTAGGCGTTGGAGAAGTTTCTAATACTATGCCCACATAATGGAATATTCAGAGGAAAATGGTTGACTACTCAGAGGGGCAGGGGGGCTTGATGTAGAATGAAAGGGAGCAAGGAGCATGGTGTTTACTTTTCTTGGTCTTGGTAGTCTTGAGTTTTCACATATGTTTTGTGGGTGCAGATGCTAGGGTTGTTTTTGCTATTGTCGATGGTGGTGAAGCCTTAGGCATCAAAGGCCGTGAGTCTTGGTCAAAGCAATGGTCATGACCTTGAAAAACATTAATACGAAGAGTGTTTTGTGTGCTATTTCATCCTCAGATTTGCATGTATTTTCCCAAGCAAAGTATTTTAACTCAACCTGACGAGTGTGGTGATGTATTGATTCGGCATTAGATGCAGCGATGGTAGAAATGGATATGATGATGATATCGAGGTCAATGATCCAGGTGGAAATCGGTGGCCACTTCCACTGGCTCAAAACAAGGGTTTCCACCTTGGTAGTTTTTCTATAACTTTTCAGGTCCTAAACTTCTGGGGTCGTTTTGAGGCCCTAAACAACATTTTTTGGACCCGCCGGAGTCAAACTATTGGATTTAGCCAAAGTGTGACCGAACAATGCGTATTTCTTGGATATACCTTTTAAATGAACTATCGTGCGCCCCAAACGAAGATCGTATGCAAAAGTTATGCCCTTGGGAAGTTGGCGGACCAACTACCCTCACCGGGACTCGCAAACCTATTGGCATTTCATTGTCCGAGGTTAGGGTTTTGGATTTTCTTTATGTTAAAAAGGCCTCTAGATCCTCATTGTAATCATCGTCATCATCTTGTTGTGAATGAGAATAGCCATCACATCACTTCTTAGAGATAAGTTGTCACCATTCTAGCAAGTCATCCACTCTTTATTTTTACAGTTTCTGTACATTTCCTTCTTTAATAAAAAATTGTGCATTATTGTACCTATGTGTTTCTGGAATTATATTTGTGTATTTACTTGTTATATTTCCGTCTTCATTTTGTTCTGAAAATAATATGGATCAGTGGTATCAGAGTAGGCTACTCCTTTTCTGTTTTTTAGTGCATGTCCCCAACAAGGTCAAGGTATAGAGAGTTGGGTATATAGCTAGTTTTTCTTGAGTAAAAATGCTCTTGCCATCCCAAGTGGCTTTCGATGGAAGAAGAGAAGAGAGATGATGGAGCAGAAGATCCCATCAAGTTGTTTCTCACAGAAACCCTCGTGGAACATAGGAATGCGATGTTGGAGAATTTTTCCCAAATACTTCAATGATTGTCGACAATAATAAACGTGTCTTCGTCAAGCAGTCACTTTCGAGACACTACCCCATTCAAGATACAAGTTAATTTTGATATTCCCATATTTGAAGGTTAGATCGATGCAGATGCTTTGGAAAAATGGTTAAATTTGCTAGAAGGTTATTTCTCTATTCACAATTTTTCTGATAGAGAAAAGATCACCTTTGCACTCCTTAAGGCTCTCCCCCATGTCAAATATTGGTGGGAAACTTACTGGGAATAAAATTCCACTTAGGAGTCTAGAATATTTGTGGGTGAGCCCACTTGAGATTTTTTTATGGATTTGTTCAAGGAACAATATTACCATGTGGGAAACTATGATGACTAGTCCATGAGATGAACCATGTTGCATCAAGAGAGGGGCCAAATAGTACTTGAGTTCACCAATACCTTCCATACCTTGCACACCAAGTTGGGTATCAAAAACTCCAAGCAACATCTGGTTCTAAAATACCGCAGGGCTCTACATAGGTACATCCAAACCGAAATGAATTTTTTGGCATCTCATCAGTGGGAGTAGCTTATCGATATGATGTCAAAATCGAGCAAAAATTTAAGCACCAGAACAAGCGAGAACTTGGGTTTGAAAATACACAACAACCAAAGTATGGTAAAGGAAACCCTAATCCATAGAATATCCAACCTCAAGATAACTAGTCCAAGCCGCAGGAAAATAAGGGTAGTGGGAAGATGAAAAAGGACACTGGGAAGTGGTGTGACTTCAACAAAATCCCTTGGCACAACATCGATGAATGTCGCTCAAAAAAATCATTGGTGGATAAGCTCAAAGAAACAGAGTCGAACCTTGACTTGGACTCTGATTTAGACAATAATAAAAGGAGACATATCATTGATGCAGAACCCACTGCTATTGTTTCAACTGCAACAATCCAACCAAAAGAACCCAAGGATCTTGAGGAGGGCGAGTTCCTTTTCCATTCACAGATGTGCGTGAAGGGGACCCCGCTGTATTTTATTGTTGATAACGAAAGCCAGGAGAACCTCATCTCAATAGAGGTCGTCAAGCAGTTGGTTTTTTCGACAACACCAAACTTGCAGCCATACAACATCGGATGGATTCGCCAAGGATGAGATCTTCGTGTTGGCTAGCAGTGTCACATGTCATACAACATCAAACCCTTCAAGGATGAGGCATTGTGTGATGTTTCCCTACTGGAAGTATGTGATGTTATGTTAGGCCAACCATATATGTGGAAGCATCATGTTTTTTATGAGTCTCGACCTCGTAGTATCATTATTACTCTAGGGGGTCATCTCTACATGATACTAGAGGTAGTTTCGACTATTGTCCCAACAAAACAATGTTGCAAAGTAATCTCTCATAACCCAAAGTTTAGCCTCTTCACGATCTGTTTATAAGAGAAGGACACTGCAATCACTGTCGCTGCAACCCAAGACCCTTGTCTCTAGCAAAAGAATATCAACAAGATTCTAAAAGAGCACGAAGATATTCTTACTGCATCTACAAGGGTGCCTCCACACTGGCTAGTCAAACCAAGTTATGATAAATCCCTTCATGTTTTTCATGTTTCATCTTCACCGATAGAGTCCTCCCACACTTCGACAGATCATGTAGCCATATTTTCTAAACAGATCCAACCCCTCCAACAACAGTTTCATAACAACCTTCCACAAGCTAAGCAGGACAACTTCTTTAGCAAGGCAAGCAACTCACCAAGATTCAGATTCAGCAAAAACTTCCCTAGGGACTTCAAACAATGGATACCATTGCTTCCTAAGGGGGGAGGATTGATCCAGGAGGAATTCAGTGGCCACCCACATATTCTAATGGCTCAAAATAGGGGTTTCCACCTTGACAGTTTTTCTACAGGTTTTTGGGTCCTAAACTTTTGGGGTCGTTTTGAGGTCCTAAACAACATTTTTTGGGCCCACCATAGTCACATTGTACACTTTAGCGAGAGTGTGATGACAAACTGTGTATCCCTGGGATAGACCTTCCAAACTAGCTATTGTGTGCCCCAAACAGATATCGTATGCAAAATTTACGCCCTTGGGAAGTTGACGTACCAACTACCCCCACCAGGGCCTGCAAACCTTTTGGCGTTTCATCTTTTAGGGTTAGGGTTTTGGATTTTATTTTTGTTAAAAGGGCCTCTAGAGCCTTATTGTAATCATCACCATCTTCTTGCGAATGAGCGTAACCACCACATCCCTTCTCAAAGATAAGTTGCCACCATTCTAGTGAGTCATTCACTCTATATTTTTATAGTTTTTGTACATTTATGTCTTTAATAAAAAAATGTGCATTATTGTATCTATGTGTTTTTGGCATTATATATGTGTATTTACTTGTTATATTTCCTCCATTTTGTTAGAAAAATAACCTGGATCAGTCAATCTCACAAAGTGTGAGGAGGACGTTTTTCATATTTGGGAGCTCTAGTGTGATGAAGAGGACTTGGTTTCCCACTGATATGGAAATGAGAAGGTTCTAATGCAAAGTTCGAGGTGGAGTTGACACTTTTTAATTACATGTAAATGGGAATACGACTGTAATACCTAGTTAGGCATGCGTACCCCGAGTTTGAGATTTAATTGGTAAAGTCTAGTCATAGACCTAGGTGGTAGGGGGGAGCATGCAATATTCTCGAATACCCTGATTTTGAGGAATGTTTGGACGGTTTTGGTCATGGAAAGAGAAAGGGAAAGTTAGGTCAAGAGTCGTGGTTTTGGGCACATGGTTTTGGTAGCTTATGTTTTTAGGATTGCATGCTCCATGAAAATTATCCTAGAGGTGAGAGGTGAAGGCTCACTTGGCTGGCTTGGTTAGATTCAGTGAAGGAATTATATCTGTATTGGTTATAGTGATGGATATAAGCAATATAGATTGTGGGATCCTATGTAAGTTTCCCTTACTCGACTGTTGATATATTTGTGTTTATTTGTTGATATGTTTTTTGTTCATTTGGTTCCAGTATTTTGTCAAACAGTTACACAACAAACCCAAATATCATTTTATGATCTGCTATTGTGTTTTTGTTTACTACTGGTGTATTTGTAGTTATTTGGTTCAAACTTTTGTCAATAGTTTGGTTAAGATGTTTTGTCAAACAATTTCACCATAAACCCACAATGGCTTGGTACATGTAGCACCCATTTTCTGCTACTAAGGCTTAATTTCTATTAAAAGAAGACTATAACACCCTCTCTATACATAATTCATACAGGTATTATATGATCCATATGCATTCAACAACTAAACACATTTAAGCTCAGAGTAAACATATTATTTACTGTTATAATTAACAATCCATAGCGTTTCATATTAATTCATATACACAACGGAAATCATGATAACATATGCAGCACAGTCCTGCAAAACATGATTAAGGCATAATCAGATACTTATCTTTTAACAGTGGTAGATTCCACCAACCAAGTGCAGGCCTTCCACAAACCTCCCAGACTTAGACCGCACTGCTCATCAACTGAGCAATGGGTCACCCCCGAGATGGAACTAAGCTCCATCCCAAGGCAAGGAACTCTAGGCTAGGCTGAGGTTACATGGAAACGACACATAAAATCTGGAAGGATTCTTCCCAGGATGCCATCTTACGCCCACTACTACCAGACTCTCATTCCCCACATGCCTGTTTCGCCCGGGAGTATACACCTTCACAAGCATAGTTCATCGGTGCTAACCTCCATCTCTGGGTCTCGGTAACAGGCTGGATCAGGAAGTCTCGGAGCCGGAAGCTGGTGTTGGACACTCTCTGGAAGAAACCTCTTCTAACAACACCCACCTCCCTCACCTAGAGAGAGATCACACACACAGGCTCTCCCAACTCGCATTGGCCTTCAAGCCACGTGCAGTCCAGCTCTGCGTGGTCACCATAGCCAAATGGAAATACAAACATGAGCTTCTCGACTCACAGAATAGAGGTGTACCTAGATTTACAGAGCCAAACAAAGGCTTTCCAACTGGTTCAACAATTGTGGAATGGTTTAGGGTCACGGCTTCGGGACAAAGCCTCCACACATAGGTTCGATCAGTTGGACAGAGGATGTGCATGGACTATCAAAGACAACACGGGATTCTTTCCTCTCAGGAATGCACGAGGTATTCTTGCGGTGGTTGGGTCAGTCATATTGTTCAACGCTCCCTCCCCGCTTAGGTAGTCGGGTGGAATGGAGGAGAGAGAGAGAGAGCTCTCATGGCTCATCTCGGCTGTTTTATTTGCATGCACTAGGGTGGACACTTGTCACCCTTGGAACTGCATGCGTTCCATCAGCATGCATGCCCTTTGCATGCTTTCCCCTTTCCAGAAACTTAGGATAAAAGTGAAAACATAAAATGCACATGTTCTTTTTGGAATAATATTAAATATTATTACTCCTAGGCTTAAGCCCCCTAGGCCAAACGCTTAGCCCCTTTGCCCACCTTCCAACCCCTAATTCCTTGCCCACTCTCTGGATTCTTAGTCCCCCTTCACTCATTCATCGTGGTTGGTCTTCACATGGCAGTGTTTATATTTTATTAATTGTTCTACGTGATTACATATACAAAAACAGGCTCCTGGCCTTCAACACTCAGGCTCCCTGGCCTAACAAACACATAAGATTCCAGCTTATAAAAACTTGGCTCACCAGCCTATAAAAAATAATTACAATTCCTTTCAGAACATGGTTTACAATGGGGCTCGGCCTTGGGAACACTAAAATCCCCCTCCCCTTATTTCTGCACTGTCCTCAATGCAACTCACACTGTCTCTGCAAGTCTTTCAAAATTTTCAAAAAGATGCGAGTACTCTGCCCGCATAACCTCTTCATGTTCCCATGTTGCGTCCTCAGGACCGTACCAGGTCCACTGGACCTTTACAAGCTCTATGGCTCGATTCCGGAGCTGTTTGCTTTTCCTGTCCAATATGCGCACATGATGCA
>SNQJ01S0058619.1:0-42991 GCA_010110895.2 Picea sitchensis
TCCTTTGACATCAATCAATCACTTGACATCAATCAATGACATCAATCAATCACTTGACATCAATCAATGACATCAATCAATCAAACCATTGGCATCAATGACAACATGATCCAACACATATTTGGAGAGACGATCGACGACCACCATGACTTATTTCCCGATTTAGGTAAGCCAACAACGAAGTCCATAGAAATATCTTGCCAAATGGAAAGGGGAATTAGAAGTGGTTGGAGTGTTCTCGGAGCTTTGAAAGTTTCTCCCTTGTTGCGTTGACATACCTCACAGTCAACCACAAATGTGCAGACTTCCTGTTTCATACCCTCCCAGAAAAAAAGAACGTTTGACCCTTTCATAGGTTTTGGTAAATCCTGAATGCCCTGCTGTGGGTCAAGGATGAAGTTCAAAAATCACTGTGGCTTTAAGTTGGGATTGCTTGCATAAATACAAATGACCTTTGTAATGAAGCTCTTCATTATGCCAAGAGTACCTTGGAGAAACTGAAGAATTGTGTTGCAATTGGTGGAGCAGGCTAGAAATTTTGGGGTCTTGCAACCATTCTTGACGAACAACTTGGAGCCAATCTAGTAGAATGAAGGAGAGGGAGAAAAGGGATCCATCTTCTTCATATTTCTAGGAAAGAGAATCAACCACTACATTTTCCTTTCCCTTCTTTAAATGATCTCATAATCACATCCAAATAGCTTGGTCACCCATTTTTGCTGCGTCGAGGATGAAAGTTGTTGTTCCAGGAAATACTTGAGACTCTGATGATCAGTTTTGATTTGTAATCGTTGACCCAATAAATAAGGACGACATAGATCCAAAACATGCATAATAGCTAACATTTCCTTTTCACAAATGGATTGGCCCAAATGTCACTCTGAAAGTTGTTTGCTAGTGAAGGCCAAGGGCCTGCCATCTTGCATGAGGACGGCTCCAATTCCTTTCCCAGAAGCATCACATTCCAATACGAATGTATTTGTGAAGTCTGCGAGTGCTAAGACAAGGGTTGAGCAAATAACATCTTTTAAGTCTTGGAAGGCATGATCCACAGTTGAAGTCCAAGTGAAAGCATTCTTTTTAAGGAGGGAAGTGAGAGGAGTAGCAATCTTTCCATAATTCCAAACAAACTTCCTATAATATCCCGTTAAACCAAGAAAACCACGCAAACTCTTAAGATTTTTAGGGCAAGGCCAATCTTGCATAGATTCAATTTTCTAAGGATCTGCTTAGACACCATCCTTTCCAAAAATATGACCCAGGTATTCCACTTCTGAGGCACCAAAGGCACATTTAAATTGTTTGAAGAAAAGTTGGTGCTTAGAGAGGAGATGGAGAACTTGATTCACATGGGAGAGATGAGATGGCCAAGTTTTACTATAGATGAGAATATCATCAAAGAAAACTAAGACAAAACGATGAAGAAAAGGACGAAAGACATGATTCATAAGACTTTGGAAAGTGGAAGGAGGATTACACAATCCAAAGGGCATTACCAAGAATTCATGATGACCCTCATGAGTGTGAAATGCCATCTTGGGAATGTCTTCTTCTTTCATACAGATCTGGTGGTAGCCCGAATATAGATCCAATTTGGTGAAGTACTGAGCACCACTCGATTCATCCAAGAGGTCATCAATGACAGGAATGGGGAATTTGTCTTTGATTGTGAGTTTTTTGAGGGTGCGGAAATCAAGACACATGTGCCAAGTACCTTCTTTCTTGAGTACCATGACCACAGGGGAAGAATAGGGGCTAGTTTTGGGACAGATAACATCAATTGTGGGTAATTCATGAACACTTTTCTCAATTTCATTCTTATGGGCAAAGGGATGACGATAAGGATGAACATTGGGAGTAAGACTGCCCAGGATGAGAGGGATGGAATGATCATGGAATCCATGGGAAGGGGGAAGTTCTTTGGGGGTGGTAAAAACAACTTGGTGGCAGGAGAGGATAGATTGGAGGCCGGGATGCACATAAGGTGTCTCAACAACATGAATGGAGTGGAGTTGGGATATAATGCCCGAATGACCTTTTTTGGGGAGCTTTTCCATGCGATGGGAACTGATGATCTCAGGAGAACCTGTTGTGATGCCTTGGAACTTATACCATTGTCCCTCCTATTGGAATTGCATGGTTAATTCCTTAAATCCATGAGAATGGGGTCGAGATTACGTAACCATTTGGCACCACAAAAAATGTCACAACCACCCATGTCTTTAGCAAACATATGGGATTTCAGGTGATACTGACCAATTTGGAGTCGCATATTTTCACATCATCCCCCACATTTCATGGAACCACCATTGACAATCATGATTTGAAAATGATTGACGACACAGATGTAACAATTGACTTCTTGGGCAATGCAAATATGAATAAAGTTATGGGTGCTACCACTGTCCACAAGGATGATGACTTTCCTATTTTTGATGTAACCAATTAATTTGAGTGTCTGGGGAGTAGAGAAGCCAATGAGGGCATTAAGTGAAATCATCGATTCAACTTCGAATGGGTCAGAGGGCGGGGTGAGGTCATAGGGTGGTGGTAATTCCTTCACAGGCGGAACAACAACATCTTCTTCAGAAAGATCCTCAGTCACAACCATAAAAAGATTTTGTTCCTTACACTTATGCCCGGGAAAATATTTGTCATCACAATTATAACAAAGACCCTTGAGTTGGCGTTCAACCATTTCATCCCTAGTTAATTTTTGGATCTTGAGGGAAGTTGCAGAAGGGTAAAAATGGTTGGGTTTAGGGAGAGGAGGAAATGATGGTTTGCGGGTCTGGGAGGACACAATTTGTTGGGCTTCCTTGTCTCGTTGAGTAGCTTCCAACCAAGTTTGGGGGCGTTCCATGAGAACATGGGTACAAATTTAATCTTTGAGGCCACTGATAAAGCATTCCCTAAAGAAAGCATTTAACATGCCCTCCGTTCTGAAATCCAAGTGCTCAAATGCAACAATAAAGTCTTCCACTATCCTAGACTACTTTAATTTGGTCAAACAACCTAAATGGTGGGTGTCAGAGTCAAAGCGGTCATAAAGTTCGGCCACAAACTGTGTCCAAGTAAGATACCCTTGCCATGCCTTTTTGCGACATTGCCACCATTGCCATCGTTTTAGATCCAGATATAGGACACCATAACGAAGCTTGGCTAAATCATTAGTAATTCCATGCAAAGAGAAATAATGTTCCATTTGGGTGACCCAGCCTATAGGATCTGATCCATCAAATTTGTTCACCTCAATTCTAGGAGGGCAGAGGTCTCAGGAAAAGTGGGTAGTATGAGGGCCTTGGTAATGAGAAAAGTCATGGTCATCCTGATAAGATGGTTGTTCATAAGAGGAAGGGTTCGAGGAATGGCCTAGGAAGTGTTCTTTGAGGTCTTTGATGTAGGAACATTGGTCCTTGAGGTATTTGATGTGGGAACATTGGTCCTTGAGGATCTCAATAGTTGAATTGATGGAGCTAATGTTGGTAGTGAGACACTTGATTTTGTCCTTGTGCTAGTTGTTGTCAACAATCAAGTTATTGAGGTATTGGGCTCGTGTGGTAGTCATTTGGACAAAGGAGCAGGGAAATGGTATAGGGGAAACCAAAAGGGGTCTGGAGGGGTGAGTGGGACCTGTTAGCACAAAGGCAGGTATCAGGGAGCGGGGGGTCTCATCACGAGCCAGCCCTCTCATTTCTGCGAAGATACCAGTGGGTAACGCTGTCAGCTCTGGCCACCTAGCCAAGGCGGTGTCCTCTTCGTCAAGGCTTGTAGCAAAATACAAATAAAGAAAGATAAGGCAATAATCACAGCTTAGCAAAATACAAATAAGAAAGATAAGGCAATATGGGCTTGGAAAATGCATCCATGATCTGCACAAACATTCCCACAAAGGCACCCATGATAATTCACCTATCTGAGTTTGACTAGACATCCCTAAAAACCGCCTCACATCACTACACATGGTTGGAATAACCCTTTGAGGAGACTTCCATTTCTTTAGGTATAGCCCAATAGGTTGCCCCTTTTGGTTACTTTGGCTTTGTATTGTGGCTTTGTGAGGGTCTTGAGCTCTAGAAGATTGTTAGATGCGCATATATTTGATAAACAATCTACAAAATGTGACCACATATGATGTCTAGGACTAATGAGCCCCTCGATAGCGAGGCCTTTGATGTGCGGACCATGCCCTACGGACAGTACCTGCAGAGGATCGTGCATGGGGAGATGATTAGTTCTGACCTCCATAATGTGGGGAAGAGCCCATTAGATGGGCTGATTTATGTAGAGGCAGATGCCTTGTGACGCAGCCCATGCAATGAGAATATAGAAGGGCCATCGTGACGTTCGGCAGACCATGACCTATGGGATCAGCCAGCCCTTGCTGCATGGGACGCTGAAGTTGGGATCGTGACGCCACCAGTATGTGGATGACTTACTCTAGGGTATGTGGAAACGAAGTGCTGGGCTTGTCATACGTGTGGTATACAGTTTGGAGTCTCTGTGAAGGGCAACATTTTGCTCATTAGGGTGGTTATTGTGCCCTAAAGCCAACGCCTCCCTTTAGGGCTTGACGCTTGATTTCTCTCAGCTTCATTATTGTCATTTAGCATGCAAAAAGGACAGAAATAAACCGATCACGAACTATTAGCCTTGTCGGCTATTTTATTGACCTGTTTGTAAATTTTAGCTGTCAAAGTATTGTAAGCAAATAGAGGTGATGTTTTTCCTCTTTATGATCAATAACTTGCTCTCATTTGGAGAGTCATTTTTAGCTCTTGTCTTATTCTTGTCTCTTGGAAGTGTAGTGCAACCTCTTGGAGGAGTTATTTTTGGCAAAGTGGTGCTATATGCTATTGGAAGGTTTACAACTAGGTGCGGATTGGTGTTTCTTCATGATCTTGTGCGTTCTTCATCAAAGCTTCTTGATTAAATAGTTGTTGTCTAACATTTGCATTCATTGTTATCTTGATTTTACTCTTGATCCTTGAACCTTGTGGAGCCTACACACAAGTAGGTTGATATACGTCCCCTACAGCATAAGCTTATAGTCATTGGATGTTAGAGGGTTTAGCTCTAGCCATAGCTGTCTAGAGACTTCTTTTATCTTGAGCTAGTTCTTAGCATGAATTGAAGAAAGAAGGCTACGCCCCTAGGCCCAATTGATTTTACACCTAGGGTTTTCCTTCTAGGTTTTGAAAAGCCTTGTTTTTAGCAACACTTTTCAGCCATAGACCATGCTTTTGAGCTACGTAAGCTACAAGAAAGTCTTAAGGAAAGGATTAAGCTTCCAGGTCCTTAGCTTTAGCTACACCTCTAGGCTAGTCTTTTCTCCTTAGGGTTAGGGTTTGTGGCCTTGCTTTAACACCATTAAACCCTTGCCCTCTTCTTGTCCTTAGGTTTGAACTATTCCTAAACCATTAGCCATACACCTCCTTTTGGACTCCATTAACCCAAGGTACTAGTCTAGAATTGAATGCTTGGGCTTGTTGTACCCAAACCTTTCAAAATTCTCAAAATTGAAACCCTAACAAACCTAGCTGCCTGGGATCCCTAGCTAGTTTTAGGACTAACCCTAGAGGATAACGCTAACCTTTAAAAGAACTTTTGTTTGGATAGAAGTGTATGCCCAGTTTTCGTCTCTTCTTCATAGCCGTGAGTTAATTTGTACTTACCGCTGATTTGTCAAACGTCCACCTTTGGCTAGCTAACCTCGCTAACACCAAAAATTATATAGAGGTGACGCCATAGGCTTATTTTCTTTGCTTATACCTAAAACGCTAGACCTCACTCATCTTTTTTGATTGACATTGAGTTAATGAATGCATCCGTAGTTTCAAATTTGTAAAACGTTTTGCTCCTTGTCATCCAATTGACTCTAATAAAGCTTGACGTCACCCCTTTGTACAGAATTTGTATAGGTGACGCAACATTGTAGTGTATATGGGCTGATTTGATATGATATTGCATTAATGATATGATACATGGTTGAATTCTGAACATTGGACGTTGATCTCACTATGCCTTTATGCTGAGAAGTGATATAAGTCTTGCTTTATTTATCTATCATTGACTTCGCCAATAATAGCATTAATCCATTGCTCATATATTTATTAAAGGATAGTCTTGAATGATTATGAAGTACTAACCCAATCAAGTAGTTAATGTTCTAGTTTCTCTTTGTTTTGTCTCGCAACAGGTGCATCATCGGTTTTATCTCCTTGATTATCCTGATCGGGCAACTGCCGGAAGGGTTTTCCTTGACTTGGCCTTTTACCCTTTACCCTTCCTTAATCCGGGCTTTGCCTTTGACGTCTCCCTTTGGACTTGCCCTCCTAAATAGAAAGAGCCCCCATTCAGGTGACAAGTGGGTGAAGCCTCACGTCTGTTTTAAGCCTTGACTCAAGCCCTTTGACCTTTCCTACAAACCATAACAGACCACCGAGAAAAATGGGTCAATGATATGTACCACCTACATCATGGTGAAAAGGTGATCCAAAGGGATAGGAGCCAAATAAGGGTGTCAAAGACGGGTCGGGTCCAAAAAATGTGTTAAAAATGATAGGTATCAATAGAATTGGGGAGAAGAGAGGAACCCAAGGATAGGTCCTAAATAAGTGTGTCGGAGGGACCAATATACTCTTTTGTTTTACTCCCGTGGGAGTTATAATCCTACTAAATAATATTGTAAAGTGACTTTAAATGCCCAAAATGCTTAAATACGAAGAAATGCCCAAATGCTTAACATGAAGAAATGCGTAGTAATTTCACAACAAGAATGTAGGAGGCAAGGTTGCACTGCCAAAATATCATTTTTGTTCCTTGTCTAGTGTGTTACCCTTGGTTAGGGTTTACAGGGTACCTATGGAAAAGTGTTTTCCATGTGCTATAGCTCTGGAATATTCAATAGTACACTGCCCAATATCTTAGGGAACCAACTAAAGAGGCTAGATCAGACTTTACGTACTGACCACTCACCAGTACTAGAGAGTATCTTCCCCGGAGTGTTGTTCTCGTGACACTATAATGAAGACCCATCAATTTATCTATGGAGGGCTTCAGAAAATCTAGGCTGATCCATATATTGTGTGTTGCTCGATGTGCTACCACTCAAAGGGGTACTAACAGATGTTACAAGGGTGGACAATAATGTACACTTAAGTACTTTTATTTCCTACGTGTATTACTCCCCGACTTTGGGTTTATGCACGTAACGACATATCTTTGTTGTAGTGTCCCCAAGGTCGCATTCCCATTGTAAACCAAGTTCAAAAAGGAATTGTGATTATGTTTTATAGGTCGGTGAGCCGTTTCATAAGTCGGGAGGACTTATGTGTTTGTTAGGCCGTGGAGCCTAAGTGTTGAAGGCCGAGCCCCACCATACTTGTATGTATGTAGAACATTTAATAAATATAAACATCGCCAGTGCATACTGACCAATGCATGAATGAGTGAAGGATAATCAGAGTGGGAAAGGAATTAGGGTTGAAGGTGGGAAAAGGCTATGTTGAGCCTAGGGGCTACATTAAGGGGGCTTAAGCCTCGAATAATATTTTAATATTATTCAAAAGATATGTGCATTATATGTTTAAACCTAAGTCCTTTTTGGAAGGAAATGTGATTTCCAAATGGTAGGAGGAACGATGTCGGCGAACGATGTACCGTGACGGGTGACAAGTGTCAACCCCCGACGCATGCACAAAAGGCTGAGACAAGCCATGTTGGGGGTTCCTCCTCCTCCATTCGACCCTCGAACCGCTGTGGCAGAACTGTCTCGACTCAGAGAAACCCTCGCGGCATCCTCCCAAATCGGCATGCATCTCAGGTTTGTTCGGGATACGTACATCCCCCATTCAACAGCCGAACTTAAGTTGACCGCTGCGGGATTGTTTTCATGCATCCTCGGCCAACGAGCTGGAGTCTATCCCGTATTACGGATTGAGAAATAAGAAATGACCCGCCATTGTTGAACTCGCTGGAAAGCCCGTAGACCGCTTTCTCCCCTGGTTAGCCAGACCACGCTGTTGGATCAAGGTCTTGTTGGCCAAGGAGGCATCACTCTCCAAGGAGAGAGGGTGATTGAGGTTGGCAGAACAGGTTGTTGGCATGTGAACGATTCTCTACAGGTGAGAGAGTGCGGAGGGAAGGAGAGGACTCCCCGGAAGGGAACCTTTGTAGTCGCCATTGCAGCCCAAAGCCAGTCCTAATTGCTCCTGTAACCTGCTGGGCAGCGGAGATTAGCAGTCAAGGACCGCCCTGTGACAGAGAAGGTGTATTCTCCTAGGTGGAACATGCACATGGGGAATGAGGGGACTGCGGGGCAAAGGAGCGTGGGTGGTTCCTGGGAGAGAATTTCTTCCTGTGGTTGTGTGTTGTTTTCCCTATAACCCTCAGCCTAGCCTAGTATTCCTTGTCTTGGGTGGAGCTAGTCCCGCCGGGGTGACTCCATCACACGATGAGCAAGTGTGGTTCAAGGTCGAGGTCTGGGCGTAGGGCCCTCAAGACTTGGTTGGTGGAACTTCAATAAAGATAAGTATCCTCCATTATGCTTTAATCATGTTTTAAATGACTGCGGCCGCTGCGGTATCATGTTTTCCACTGTGTATTGGAATTAATATGAAAAGCTAATTGGTTGCCGACATGGCGTAATTCGTATGAATAATCTGTGTTGAATGTATTTATTGTTTAAATTCATGTGGGTTAAATAACATCTGTGATATGTACAAAGCGGTGTTATAGTCTTCTTTGAAGAGCCGCATTAAACCTTAGTAGCAGAAAATGTAAAAGGCAATTTGGTATCGTGGCCGCTGTTTCACATCGAGCCCAGATGGGCTAGCAAGGGAGCAGCCTTTTAGACCGAGAATGCGTAAGGGAAATTCGTCCGAAGGCCAATTTCGTGACTCGGGTTTGTTCCAAAATTTCAAGGGAGTTTGACTAATTTTAAAGCTCTCAGAGATATAGCTACGCTATGAAAACCAGCCCGCTGGTGGTATGAGTCCACAGGGAGAGAGAAATCCACACCGCGGTGTAGGAGCTCTGGGATTCTGAGGAAGCAAACCCTTGTGACCATCGACCGGTAATCGGTCGAAGCCATTGATATTGCATGAGTGGAAATCACGACACGCCAAATCCCCGAATTAGTCGAGACCGGCCCATCTCAGGACAGTGGAGATAATAAAGAGCCCGCTGGAATTTCGCATGTCAACATCGGGATATCGGCGATTCGTGAAACCGAAAGTCACGATGACGTAGAGGTCGGGAATTTTCATGGAAAAGTCCCGAAGTCCAAGTCGCCCGCTTGTGGGGACACGTGATGATCGAGCGTAACGCACGGCATATATCACCACTGGGGTTTTGATTTGACATAGAACTTGTCATCGGGGAATCGCGTTGCGAAATCAGATCGATCTCAGTTGTCCGTCATTGGGGACACGTGGCTTAGATTGGGAGCCCATCTAAGATATCGAGGTTACGCTTTCAGAACTCGGGCGACAAAGCACTGAGAATTTGAACGCTATTACTTTAAAGAAGCGAGAAGCCGGCAGGACCGCCCATTCTGGGGACGCCAGTACAGATTGAGGCATTCGGGAAAAGTTCCGGAAGGAGAGTCATCCATCGGGAAATCTAGTTCGGGAATCGCTAACTGAGGATTACATGTGTTTCGACATTGAAATTCAACCCCGAGGTATGACTGGGGTCATATAAGGGGAGGTCATGAACCACGAAGCCCAGCTCCAGAGGGATAATCTGAGTTAGAGTGCATCGACGCTAAAGCCCAAAACCCCGAAAGGATCCGGACCATTAGATCTAGCTCGCCGAGGATCATTGATCACGATAAGAAATCGGTGGTATCTATTTCGGGGATTGTAGAGACAAGAGGTTGGGAGTCATTGGCAGAATGAAGTCCCGAAAATCGAAAACCCGGTCCCAAACCTGGGTTTCTAAAAAAGCATTTAACGAGAGCTCAGAAAACCCATTGGAATGGAAATGTATTTTGTTTTGTTCACATCGGGCTTATAAGTGTTGAGGATTGTTCCTGAAGGTTTAAGGGCCTGACAAACTTCAATTGATTGTATTTTGTGTGTGCAGAGTTCAATGGAGGTAAGGACTCTATTTAACCAACGACTGAGTATGGAGTTGGGAAAGGTGCAGATTACCCCTTAAATAGAAGACAAACAAGAAGGAAAGGATGTTAACTCCGAATGGCGATCGAACTCCAATGGGCATGGAAAAGAGAAGGATAAGGAAGGACACATAATGAAAATCATTGAAGGTTTGCAAAGAGAGGCCAAGGCTCACGAGCTTATAAAATGGAAATCTCATGAAAAGTCGTGATCGCATGTAGAATTAAACTTAAAATTTTTGAAGAGCTTGAAAGAATAGAGAAACTCGAGAAGGGAAGAGACTCAAGTAAGATGGAGGGTCGCAGCAACCCATGGGAGAAGAAGTGGTCGAGGAGTGGTAGCCAACATCTTAGTCACTCTCCCAAAGACATTCATTGCGGGAGACACACAAGAGTTCAAGCCCATCCCCTACCAAAAAAAATAAAAAATATGGAAAGGAGGAATTGAAAGGGGATGAATGAAGATTAAGCCTCCAAATTCGATGGAGAACATAAGAAGGAGGAAGATGCCTATTGTTGGCATGAAGAAATACTCTTAACCGCAGAATTATTCCCTTCATGCAAAAGGAAGAATTGCAATGTACCACCGAAAGGAAAATCATCCATGGGTGGGATCAATTTGCGCAGCACATCGAGAGAAAGATTACTTGAAGGACTTAAGAGGTATTTCGGAAAGAAATAATTTAATTAAAAGATATATGACGAAGATGAAGGAGTTCTTCTAACTCGCTAGGCAAGATGACTATTGATGAGTATGAACGAAGTTTTATGGAACCATCATATGTTCCATTCATCAAAGATGAGGTTGTTAAGATTCAAAGGTATTTGAGGACCGCCACCCTTCCACAGACAAGATCTCATGATGATCCTAAGACTATGGAAATAAAACAATAAGAAGCGGTGAAATGCTTTATACCTAACAACAAAGAGAAAATCCTAACTTCGGAAGGCTTGGGATGACCAAGAGGCTTAAGAAAGAACAGAGGCGTATGAAATAGGGCTTCCCTTTTTCAATATGAATGGCCCCGGGGAACAATGCTAGAGATCCCAGGAAAGTTGAAGGGGGTGAGTAGGTGCCAAGACCGCCACCCATGGAGCAAGTTAGTTGTAAGGAATCATAGGTACGCAGACTACCCCTTAGAAAAAGACAAAGCAAGAAATTTCATTCGCCAGTCGGAACAGTTGGAGGATATGGGCAAGAGAATTGCCGAGGATCTACGCGAAATTCCTCGACAATAAACAAGGTAATTTCAATCGACATGATTGAAGGTGGAAGGTACATCAACAACCATCACTTGTTATTTTAATTGATTCGTAATAGCCATAGTTCCAGACTTCTAGAGTGGTGGAAATGGCATTCAATGAGAAGCAAACATGAGAAGTCTTGAGTAGCGTAGCTACTGTGGGACCAAGAGGAAGGTTAATGAATTGGTTAAGTCCTGCTCACTTGACATGAAAGGAATGAGCACCAAGGTTGAACTGAACATTCTACCTTTAAGCTCATACGACAGCCATTGGGATGGACTGTTGACCAAAGACCATGCCCTTCTCGATTCGTGAACACGAGATTTGGCTGTTCAAGAGGGAATTTAGGTAATAGTCCAAGGAATTCCAGAGCCATGGTCGTGGTGGAGGGGAAATCTCAAACATGCACCAAGAAATGTTACCGAAAGGCCGCCAATTATATGCACCGGGTGGAAGAAGCCGAGATGTAGTATCAAGTCTGGAAGATCATGAAGTACTCAAGGAGTTCAAGGATGTATCGAGGTAATTGACCATCTTAGGAGGGACATTGATTTCTTTATTAATTTGATGTTTGGAGCAGCTCCAGTTTCGAAGCTCCTTATAGAATGAGTACACCGTGAAATAAGGAGTTGCAATTGTAGCTCTTCGAGCTACAAAGAAAGGTTACATTCACCCCAAGAAATGATCGTGGGGAGCCCCGTCCTATTCAGAAGAAGAAAGATGGACGCTGAGGCTGTGCATTTTCTGGCATTGAATAAGGTCATCATTACATCAGTATCCTCGCCAAGGATTGATGATCTTTTGATCAGCTAAAGGATGCGAAAAAAATTTCGAAAATAGATCTCCGATCAAGATATCACCAAGTGAGAATAAAGGATGAGGATATCAGCAAGACCACCTTTAGAACAAGGTATGGAAAATATGATTTTGTAGTGGTTCCATTCGAACTAACCAATGCACCAACTCTCTTTATGTTCTTAATGAATGGAGTGTTCATAAATTATTTGGACAAGTTTTGCATAGTCTTCTTGGACGATGTCTTGGTATTCCAAGACAGAGGAAGAACATGAGCAAATACCCTCGAGAATGGTGCTTCAAGAAAGGAGAGAACACCACTTCTTGCATGAAATCCCATCAAGTTCTCTTTACCAAAGGCGCATCCATTTAGGGGCACATTATATCCGGAAGAAGGGATCGCTAGGATCCTCGAAGGCAATAAAAGCATTGAATGGCCAGCCAAGGAATGTAAGCGTAAGCATATTTTATGGGTCCGCGCTACTATAGGAGGTTTATAGCCGAATTTTCAAAGATAGCTCATTCTATCACTCTTGCAAAGGAAGGAGAAGTTCAAAGGACTCCAAGAATGTGAGAGCAACAAATGATTGAAGCATAATCCAGTGCTCCAACTCAAGATTGCAGATCCAAACAAGGATTACGAAGTGTGCACAGATGCATGTAAGGAGGGGTCAGGAGGAGTTTTCAACCAAGAGGAATTTGTAGTTTGTTGTGAATCCCAGAAGTTGAAGGAACATGAGAAGAAGTATTCCACTCACGATTTAGAGTCGGCAAAGACTGTTCACTTTGAGGAAATGGAGACATTACCTCATGGGCAAGAGATTCGAAGGAGAATGCACCATAACGGTCTGGCATTTATTTGATCGCAATGAATCTTTAGATGCCGTATTAAATCGATGGTCGGAGTTTCAGTGACTTGATATCAAACATATCAAAGGGAGAAAATAAGGTGGTTGATGCACCCAATGTAAAAGCGCATCAATTACATGTTGCAAAACATTAGCATGTACGTGGATTGAGATGAAAGATGGGCTTTAGAAGTCGCAACACCATTTGTTAAAAAGTATTGCAGTAAAGCCACAAATGATTGAGAGACCACGTAATTGCGGAAAGTGTAACTTTGGGAACTAATGGTTTACTTCTCAGATAAAAAACAGAGCGTATGTACCCAATGTCCCAGAGTTGAAGCTGGAAATTCTAAAGGAGATGCATAAACGGCTTTGCGTCGGACATCCGATATCGTAAGACTCCGGCAAAGCAAATGCCGCCATTATTTTTTATCAGTTTGAAGAAAGAAATCACCAATACATCGCCATGGAGTGCCAAAAGGTTACACCGAAAGACACAGCAGGGTTGTCGCAACCTTTACCTATTCCCCACCGGAAATGATGCGGGTAACAATGGAGTTTATCAGCGATTGCCTGAATAAAGCAAGCAACATGCTTCAACCATGGTGGTGGTGGACAAGCTTACTAAAGCTCCATTTCCATTCCAATCAAAACCACCTACGAGTAGCGATGTTATCGGCGATTTTCCTAAAAGAAGTTGCAGTAATGCTTTGCAACGAAATTCTAAGACAAGAAGCTTGATAGAGACCAAATTCAATTCTCAAAGGATTGTTCAAAGGATTCAGAATCAATCTGAACTTGAAGCACAACGTGATCATCCCATCCGATGGGATGATAGGAGAGAGGAAATGTAGTAATAGAAGGCCGAGAATGTAGCGTGATGGATAAACCATCAAGGTGGGAAGATCAACGATTTGGTAGAATTCATTTACAATAATCGATATCATGCATCATTGAAGATGAGCCCATTCAAGCTTTATGGAAGAAAGTGCAACACTCCGAAGGGGAGTCGGGATAATCTAGCCTATTTGAAAGGAAGTAGTTGGGCCCGAAAGCATTTAAGATCAAATGATAAAAACTGAACATAATCTAAAAAGCTACCCAGACAAAGTGTGTGCTATACGATAGTACAGAATCCATGAGAATTCACAAAGCTCTATGGACTATGTTTTCCTGAAGCAGTAATTGTGAGTTCCCTAAAGTTGGGAAGCTGTCAGTTGGCGCTTGAAGATTTTGTGGGCCATTTGAGATCCTGAAAGGATTGGGCCTGCTTGCATTACATGTGCTTGCATTACTCGCAGATTCTATGACCGCACATAATGTGTTTCATGTTTCACCTGCCAAGAAATATGTACCATGCTAATGTCTGCGTTATCGACACCAAAAGATTCAGAAACCAAGGTATCCCAAGTGCAACTCGCGGCGATATTGGACACAGAAAGCAAACAGTCTGAATCATTATAGAGCTTTGTAAAGGTCCAAAGGGACTCCGTACTCTGCTCCGAGTGACATGGGAGCATGCAGATAAAAACAGGTAGAGTACTCCAAGACCTTTTTCAAAATTTTGAAAAAGCTTGCAGATGTTAGGTAAAGTTGCATCGAGGATAGTGCAAAAATAAGGAGGGGATTGTAGTGTCCCCAAGGCTCTAGCTCTCCCTGCTGTAAACCAAGTTCTAAAGGAATTGTGATTATGTTTTATAGGCTAGTGAGCCAAGTTCTTATAAGTTGAGACTTATATGTTTGTTAGGATACGGAGCCTAAGTGTTGAAGGCCGTGAGCCTGCTGCTGGTAGCCTTGTGTGTATGTAGAACATTTAATAAAACATAAACACCACCAAGTGCAGACCAACCACGATGAAAGAGTGAAGGGGATGGCATCTATAGAGGCAAGGAATTAGGGATGAAGGTGGGAAAAGGGGCTAAGTGTTGAGCCTAGGGCTAAGCCTAGGGTTTAAGCCTGGGAATATTTTAATATTATTCCAAAAGATATGCATTATATGTTTGCTAAGTCCTTGAAGGACAGTGATTTTCCAAATGATGGAGAACGCGATGTGCCGTGATGGTGACAAGTGTCAACCCCGACGATGCAATAAAAGCAATGAGACAAGCCATGTTGGGAGTTCCTCCTCCATTCGACCCTCTACTATCAGAAGGTGAACTGGTCTGACTACTGCAGAGAAATCCTCGTGCATCATCTGAACCGAAAAGGCATGTATATGTGTTTGTTCCAGGATAGCCGATACATCCCCTGTCTAAACATTTCGAACCTGCGTTGACCCTTGCATGAATTGTCTGTCACGCATTCCCAAAACCAGAGCGTGAGTCTATCATTTGTTGGCGGATTGGGAAATAATAAATGACCTGCCATTGTTGAACCCGCTGGGAGTCTGCCTATTTTCTCCCTGTGTTGTTGTGACCACGCAGCGTCGAATCTGTGTGGGGTCTTGTATTGGCCAAGCAATGCCTTCTCCAGTGAGAGAGATTGAGGTTGGTAGAACAAAGTTGTTGGCTCCTCAGGAGCCATTCTCTAGGGGTGAGTGCTGAGGAAGGAGAGGACTCTGAAGGGAACTCAGAGCTGCCACAGGTGAGCCCAAAGACTTCCTGTCCCCGAATTGCTCCTCAACTCCAAGGCGGGAGGTACCATGGACCTGGCCCAGTGACAGAAGGTGGCACTCTCGGGTGGAACAAACATGTGGGGAATGAGAGACTGGCATGCGATGGGAGGTTCCTGGGAAAGAATTCCTTCCTTGTGGTTGTGTGTTGTTTTCCTTTAACCTCAAACTAGCCTAGTATTCCTTGTCTGGGGTGGAGCTCAGTCCCAAATCGGGGGTGACCCACCACTGAGATTATGAGCAAGGTGGCAGGGAGGCCGAGGTTCGTGGAAGGCCTCGTGACATGGAATCTACCATTGATAAAGATAAGTATCCGATTATGCTTTAATCAAGTTTTGCATGAATGTGCTGCTTATGTATCATGTTTTCCAACACAAGGAATTAATATGAAAAACTAATTGTTTGCTGATCATGGTAGTAATTCATACGAATATTCGAATGTACACATTTAAATACATGTGGGTTAAATAACACTGTATGAGTTATGTACAAAGTGGGTGTTATAGTCTTCTTTTAAGAGCCATTAAACCTTAGTAGTAGAAAAAGGTGCACTACATTTGTAGCTTTAAGACTGTAAAAACATCCTCTACCAAAAAAAAAAAATCACCCACAATTTTCTACAGAGGAAGGTGCTTTGATACTCTGTAGTATTCCAGACATAAAATGGTATGCGTAACATAAATATTTAGTTAATGGTAGAGAACAATGATATAACTAGCACAATACCAAAAATAATACCAGACAATAAGAATGAGCACTTTGTTTACCAATAGCAATGTTCACTGCCTTCGAGGTGGAAACCTCTAGCAGAGAAGAACTTTATTACAATAATATCCAAGACAAGACTTATGCCCCTACTTCTATTTATACTAAATCTATTTTATCCAAAAGAACAATCTAGAGGGAAGATCCTTCTAGAAGAGGAAGCTTCATTAGGTCTTCTTACATTTGACTGACTTTCCTTATTGCTAGGCCTATTAATATTCTCCTATTACATGGAATCATATTATTCTACCCACGTGAGGGTTAGGGAGGTTAGGCCCTAACATTACTGCTCTCTCCTTCAACCCTTTCACATTCAGTTGGCACTCAATACTTATTGACAATATATCATAAGTTTACCCATTTACGTTAAAAGATAAATTTAAGCAATCCTTTAAATCACTTTTTTATCTCTTCATTCACTTTTTTTTTTGAAAATATTGTAATCAATGAAATTGACAAAATTTTCTCCAAGTTTCATAAACAAAACGTAGAACAACATAATAACAATTGAATATTGCAGAAATAATTGAATTTGAACTTAGACATAGATGCAAAAGGCCTTAGAACAATGTAATAACAATTGAATAATGTTGAAAGAATTCAATTTTGTTGGAGATAATGCTTAGGTTAGAAATTGGTTTGGGTTTGTTAGTTCTATTGAGATATTCTCTCAAAGAACGCATGGTCCGTGTTTAGAATAAGCACCATAACAAGATTGTAATGTGTAAATTCATAATGAAAAATAAGTTTTGTGTGCATACGTAATTTTATCTTGATATCAGAGGGGGTAGCTCTGGGATTATATCCCTTACGGGAGAGCCCATGAAGATGAGAGAAGAGTGTTTTATTTTTGTGTGGATTTTTTTGTGTGTAATGAGTGCTATAGAGTGAAATCATTGTTTCTAGTCAACAGAGGCTACCTGGAGGGTCTTTACCAAACGCAATCCAACATTTTCTTGTTTTCCTTTAGTACCGAGATTGAAATCGCTGTGGTGAACCCGACGTGAAGAAGCAGAGATTGATTTGTCATTGGATCCACCGGGTAATGTCAAGAAAGATCATGGAAAGCATTATGCGCGGGACCCGAGTTCGAATCACAGGAGATTTGTCCGATGCGCCTGCGTGGACCTGTGTTTGAGGAGCCGAGATGGAGGAAGGTGCAGAGTCCACATTTTGAAAAAGAGCCGCAAACTTGCATTGGGAGCTTACCCCGACTATATATAACGTGGTTCTTGAGGTCTAATTACTGTGGACATCATATCAAATTGGGTCTCACCTTCATTTCGAGAATATTATTTTTGACAACGATGAGGAGATTCAAGGCTTCCTATTTATTAAATATGATGCAGAATGGAAAGGCTTGTCCAAATGATACGATTTTAAACAACGCATCAACTTCATTTTTCCATCAAAAGCAAAGAGGGGTAGCTATAGTAATTAGTGTGCAATTTGTTTGATTTAAAGTAGAGTATATTATTTGGTTGTGAAATGAACAATCCAGAACCAACTATAAAACATGGTAACATAATTTAAGCCGGTGTTTGCGGAAGCCTCGACCTTGCCACTAGATGGTCACTAGTTTGGTTACGTTTACAACATGTTATAAAATTGATGGATCTTTTTGTGCTTTGGGCTTCAAGAGCATCCATTACATGTTACTTTTTATGAGATCTTTGTGTGTTATACAGGTCAAGTTGCCTGGTCAAATTCTGAATACATTCTGTATCGAGAGTACTCCTACAAACTGACAAATAAACGAAAGAGAAATATCATACAGATGGAAGTATATCCATATATGGTTTAGTACTTGACAACTTTTATCGTGGAAGCCCTGATGAGCCGAGTTTGTTAATATTGTTGATCTTGCAAGTTCGTTAATGATGGTCAGAGGTAGTAATGTTTTAAATGAATGAAATGGAAAACTCGAGAGTGTGAAGAAGAGACATATGAGCCAAGAAGTTCGTGAGTATCGAGTGTCACACCCGAAGAGACTATGTGACTTTTATAAATGTAATTTGTGATTGTAGGTTTTGTTGGCTAAGCATTAAGGAGGCGCGGTTGAGATAATCCTTAAATTAAAATTGGTTTAGTTTGTTAGTTATATTGAAAGATTCTCTCAACAAACATGTCCAAATTTAAAATAAGTTGGATCTCATAACAAGATTGTAATTGTATTAATATTTTGTAAATTCATAATAATTTCATACTTAATTTTATCTAATGTGAACTTAGATCTAATTTGAACTAATTTGAACTTAGACACATATGCAAAAAGGCCTTGTCAATGCACATGGTCACCTCACAAATTCACCTAGCAATATCTAGTTAGAGTCATTAAAAATGTCACACATTTTTATTTTGTTTTGCTTCATTGATAATAATATAATAATAGAAATAGTCCTTTCTTCCAATAAGAATTCAGAAAACTTTATAAAGTTATTACAATTTAATGATTAACTTTTTCTTTATTCTATAATTTTTTTATGATGATTATCTCTTTTCTTTATAACTTTTTAAAATATTTTTGGGACGATGATGGAATGTCCATTGTAAGTGAAGTATTTTCCATAAAGCCATTATAAAATTAAATAAAATATAAAAATTAAAAAAAAAAAAAAAAAAAAAAAAAAAAAAAAAAAAAATTCTTCATTTTCAAAATTAAAAGTTAAATAATGATATAAATTTAAATTAAATAACAGAGGTAGAACCAAACTGAATATGTGAGCATAGCTCACCTTGGTTACTTATCAAAGCCAAACATTAAGACATAGCACACAAGGTGTTTACAACAACCTTGAACTAACCTCCCATAAAGGGTGGATCTCGAAACCACCCAAAGAAACCCTCAATTGACAGCACACAAATAACCCACAACCACTTCCTTAGTTATGTAGATACTATTCACATTATTCCAACACCCCTTTAATGGAGAAATGGATTTTCTAACCAAACATAACAGAGAAGAACATAACATGCTTGTTGGTCTCAGTCTCACCTAAGCTTACAAATTAACAATTTCATCTTAACCTTTCTTGATCTTAAATAGTGATGTAGATTGAGCTTCTTCCTTGGCTTGCTATTCCATATATGTTTCATCTTGACTTTGTTTTGCTTCATAGCCCTTTTTTCTTTGTTCCTCGACATTTTGGAATTTGACTTCCGATTATTGTTCTTTGTCCTCAACACTTCAAGATTGTTCTGAGAACATTTGTCTTTAATGTTCGCAAATGTTTCCAACTTCACATAAATATGTTGTCCCCATTTCTGGATACAATTAGCAATGTCCTTCTCAACGGACTCTTGCAACATTAGCTCATAGTAATACTTTATTTCTTCAGTACTCCACTTTATAAAAACTGACTAAATTTCTATATCTGTAATGAAGTCTTCTTGTTCATCAGTGTCCATATAGCCCTCATCATAATCTAATGTTTCTTTGCATTTATCATAATATAGCTTTTGAAGCCATTCTCAATAAATTTACCATCAAACTTATCCGGGCACTTCACCCAAGTGTTTCACATCACATTCTTCCTCAGCAAACCCTGCACACTCAAAAACATTCATTATCATCACAATTTTGCTCATTTCATTTTGTTTCTTAAGAGCTCTCTCATTTTGTTCATCTTCCTTCTTCCTTCTCTACAACAATAAAGTTGTCTTCCACTTGATTTGTGCATGCAAGTGGACCATTCTTTTCACCAAACAATAACTCATCAATAAGATATTTCTCATGCATCAATTTTGACCACTCTTCATTAACTCATGTTCTTCATCAATCTGACTTCATATGTCTCTCTCCTTCAAATAGATCTTCCTCCACAAGATTTTCATTCTCATTATCACAATCAGCTACACACACACTTTCATCATCAATCATTATGATTTCAATGCAATCATTTCCATTCTTTATTTCAGCTTATAACACAATACATTCCACCATTTTCACCAAAGAAAGGATTTGGATTAATTTCACTTTTAGCTATCTCTCCCTCACACTAAACTTCATCTCTCTAGATTATCCTAAACATTTTGCATTCTCTATTTCACCAAATTCATATAACAGGGCAGACATGATGCCATTATTCAATGCTTAACTAACAAGATATAATGTTAACTTATCTCTTCTCTTCTCAGTAGAATCTTCATAACCATTTTGAACAAATTCAAATAAATCTACTGATCCAAGTAACCTTCCATTTTCATTTTCCAAAGATCAAAATTTTTAAGTGAAAATGATGGTAAAACTGGTATTAACCTTTTCAATATTGCATTGATTTCTTCATCTTCATCAATCAGCTCTAGATCCGTAATCTGATCCTGGTCTCCATCAAGTATGAGTTCCTCGACCACTGCTGAAGACACTTTATATTCACTGCAAAATATATTTTCTCTTGCTGTTTCTTCCTCCACATGTGTTTCAGCCCTCTCCGGAGCTGTTTAATTCTACTTTGATGACCCATTCCTTCACACTGAGTCTTCTTTCAACAACAATGATAAGCAAGTTCACGCCATGAATGATCACTTGACAACAATTTTGGCACTAAAACAATGTAGTGTTCCACATGTGCCGGGCTCGAGGAACCCATTGCTTCAATTCCCCGCAGAAAGAATGACAAGTAACTAAAACCACTTTCTTGTCACCCTTTCTATAATATGTCATCGCCAGTTCTTTTCCATCAGATCCTATGGGAAGCAGTCGAGCCAACTCGTAATTTCAATGTAGACACGAATCCTTTCATGCATTTTCTCTCTCAAAATTTCTGCACTTGCTCCTACAAGAAACACCATTTATAATCTCGACAATGCCTTCCTAATGGTAGCCTTCAGCAACTGGCCCTCCAATAATAATCGATCACTACTTGCAGTAGACAATTCGGGACGATGGTTTTCATAATAAGAGAGACAAATCTCCATGCAGCGAAGCACTCCAGACTTTTCATCATGACTCTCCATTCCAAGAACTCCTATCAACAATCCATTCTATTGTCGCTGTCTGCCCTCTCCAACCGCAGTTGTTGTTTAATCCTGAGCCACACCACGTGGTGGCGCTATCCACACACGCCCTTCGCGAATCTCACTGTAGATAGCTCTTCCTCCAATCCACAAGGACTCTTCAACTTCTATAGCCCAGACTCCTCTACACTGTCGGACTCCTCCACACGTCCGCGACTCCTCTAGCAGAAATGATCTCTATCAACACCCTCTCTCCGTGGATCTCATACATGATAATGGAAGGATAGTGAGCCTTCCACACAGGGGCTAACAATGACTGCACACTCACAACTTCAGCACTGGTAAGGTGTTCTGAAAGTGCTTTCGGCCCAATACAAGACACGATTCTATAGAAATAGACAACTTAATTGTCTCCTCCACACAAGCTTCTATCTCATTATCAGCAATCAACTACATACACACTTTCATAATTATTGTGGATTTCAATGCAATTCATTTCCAGCCTTTCTTATGCTTATAATGACTGGCTACTATAATTCACCATTTTCAACAACAAGGACGTGATTTACATACACAAAACCCAGAGTACGCTTATGGGTAAGCCGAATCTGAAGTGCTGATGATGATGTGGATGAAGGGGAGTGAGGAGGAAGGAATGGTTGAATGAACCATGTAGCTGAAAATGATTCTTATAGAACTGGCGGTTACAGCGGCCGATGACCCATGTATTCCAGTAGAAGGATTGTGCTTTGTATATGATCGCCAATAATCAAAATGTGTGTACAAGAGGAAGCACATTTAATATATGACACATAGATATTATTTAGATAAGTAGTCATTAAGGAGAGTGTTGGAATATATAATTACTACTTATCTAACATACTTGCTAATGGATTGAGAAGTAGAGTTAATCAGAGTTGTGTGATCCTATTAATAAGAGGTTGTTAGAGTTGGATTTCGTGAGATCCTTGTTTGGTGTGTGGCTGAGATATTCTCAACCCTCCCCAAGAGAATAAGTTAGCTCGATACCAAAATTAACAATGAGGTAACCAACTCAATATGTGAGCAGAGCTCACTTTGGTTACTTATCAAAGCCAAACATTACACAACAACCTTGAACTAACCTCCTACAAAGGTGGATCTGTAACCACCAGCAAACCCTAAATTGGACAAGCACACAACAACCCAAAATCACTTAGTTATGTAAATATTAACTAAGTATCCTGATTTCTACATTATTCCAACAATTTATACTTAATTATCTTATATCAAGTTTTAGTTTTTTTAGCAAAGTTAAACCAACGCTAAAACGAGTAAATAGTCGCTGCACGCAGCGAATTGTAATGAAGTCCATACTAAATGTGCTTTGGATTGTCATTTATATCTTCTCCGAAGCTGCGTGCCCGAACGAATCGGAATCAAATTAGGGGAACTGTGTGCACGCAGCGTCGGAGAAAATTGAGGGCCGAGATGCGCTGCGTGCCCCAAGGAAGGGGCGCTGTAAGCTCAGAGGAATCAGAATCACGCAGCTTCAGGGGCGCTGTATGCCCGAAGGAAGGGGCGCTGATTCCTTTGAGCACACGGCTTTGGAGAAGATTCAACAGTTGACCCACCAAGTTGTCATATACAGACAAAACAGCGACATGTCTTACGCTGCATTCTCAAAGGAATCGATTGATATGAATATTGAAACAAAATATTTGTTTATTCAGTTACAGTTCATTAAACCTGGCATCAGCTCCTTCAGTGTTCACATGGAGTTTTCTTTCGTAGTGTTCCCTGCAGGATTATTTAACTGAAGATTTTTATGTTTGCATTGAATATCTGGATACCCAAACAACGATTTCAATTACTGGTTTCAGTATAGAGAGCACTAACAGGCTTAAAGCAATCCCTGTTTTATCGGAATGGACGGGGCGGTGATAGGTTTTGTCGTAAACGAACTGCTGGTAGCAGTTAAGGATGCGGTAAAGAAGACAGTTGCCTGCAAGGAAAATTGCGAACGGCTCCAAAATACTTTGGAAGCAATGATACCTACATTGAAAGACGTCTTTCATAACCAGTTGTCGGAACATCGCCAGATGCTGCTCAAAGATTTCTCTGAGCGGTTGCAGAAGGGGCTAAAGCTGGTTCAGAAATGTTCCAAAGTTAGCCGTCTGAATTTCTTTCAGAGTTATAGATATGCAGTGAAAATTGAACGTTTGGACGGGTATATTGTCAAATTCATCCAGACAAAAGGTTGGGCACTTGCCTATTCTGAATTGCATGAAGTGGGAGTAAATTTGGACGGTAAACTTGAGATTGTTGATCTCAAAATTGAAGAGATCGGAGATAAAATTGAGAATTTTGAGGACAGATTTGAGGACAGTACTTCAAAAATACTAAGGTTGATGAAAGACAATATGGATATGTTGGAAAATGGTAAAAGTGCTTCCTCATTGAGCATCCCGAAATTGCCAGATTTTAGTGTTGGATTGGAGATTTCGGTCCGTGAGTTGAAGAAGCGGCTCTTGTGCAAAGATGTTCCACTGCTTGGAGTGGTAGGCATGGGGGGTAGCGGCAAGAGCACATTAGCAACAGCCTTCTGCCTTGACAATGGAGTTCAAGGTGAGAGGAGTTATATTCAATGCACAGTTGGAATCAACTATATCCTTATAGTATCTAAGTATATTATCGTCACATATTTGTTGAATCATCATAACTTTGTTAGATTCGTTAAGTTTGATTATTGAAAATTCATAAACGTAAGCGTATACCTCTCAACCAACCTTAAAAACATAAGGCCTATTAAACAGGTTGACCCTTGAACTTAGCCAACTCGGTATAAAAAAAATACGTAGCTTTTGAGCAGGCCATTTGTTTGGGCAAACTGACCCAAGAAAATGGAAGATATGGGATCCAATCTTCAACCTTACCGTCCAGGGAAAGTGTGTAGAAAGTGATTTATTTAGCTCTGTTTCTCGTTTTAGATGTTTTTGTACCAAGGGTTCATTCTCAAATACCTGGTACATCACAACTATATTGTTATAACTCATTCACTATCTCCACGAAAGGCCTTCAATTGTTCTACAAAATCGTTTCCACTGATCATGTTTATATGTTTTCACTTTTGCTTTACAGGTCATTTTAAAGAGAGGATAGTTTTTGAAACAGTTTCACAGTCCCCAAATATCTTAGAAATTCTGGGCAGCATGTGGCTGCAGATTGTTGGCGGGAACAAACCTAATTTTCGTGACATCGAAGATGCACGTAGACAGTTGCAGGAAAAGCTTTGTCCAAAGGAACCTCTGCCGACCTTGGTGGTGCTGGATGATGTTTGGGAGAAATATGACCTGGATAAACTGACGTTTGAAGGAGAAGGTTACAAGACTCTCATTACAACTAGAAACAACAACATTGTTACATCTGATCGACGATATGAAAACAGCTGTTGAAGGTCAGATGCCAAAGCCCTCTTTTCTGCCATTTCCTTGCATTTTACCAGAGATCCATTCCTGAAACAGACTATCAACCCAAAGAGGTATTTGTTCCTTCTACTTTAAATAAGTATATATGCAATACACCATGATCCATGATAGTACAATGGCTGTGGACCACGTTTGGAATCGACGATTAGCCTCTGTTGAAGTATGCTGACAAAGTGGAAACATTGCCCTTACAGGTAATAGCAAAATGCGATGGATTACCGCTGACTCTTCAGGTGATTGGAAGGTCTCTATATGAACAACCCCGTGAAGTATGGATGACTGCCCAAGACAAACTTTCTCAAGGACAACCAGTATCTAGTTATCACGAAAAGGCGCTGACAGTCATGGAAACAAGCGTACATATCTTGAAAAGAGAAGTGAGAGAATGCTTCTTGGACTTGGGAATATTTCAAGAGGCCAGAAATATCTCCGCCGATCTATTGTTAGATTTGGGGGTTTATGTTCATAAGTTGAAATGGACAGCTGCTTACACAATCTTAATAGAACTTGCGAGTCGAAATCTTGTGAAACTGGTGAACAATCAAAAGTAAGTCACTCACATCTCATTGCATATCCTTGATTGGGCATTTGGACTGGATTGTGACACAGGACAATTATCAGATTCTGTTAATAAAGGTAGTCACTCACTATTGTTGAGCATTGATTAGATCATTTTTTAATCTGACATTGGATTTGGGACTTTGGTTCAGAGATACTCTGTGGGACTCTTATGAAAGCCGCTGCGAGCTTTCCTTTATTCAGCATGATATACTGCGAGAATTGGCTATCTATTTAACCAACCAGGAGCCTATAATTAATAGACGCAAAAGGCTAATTTATGACTCAGAAAGTTGTTTCTTTTAGAAAATGGGGAAAAGCATGGCTCTCTGATGCTGAGATTGTTTCCTTCAACACAGGTTTGGTGCATACTTTTTTCTCTACTCGCTTAGTTGTTTGTTTATTTTGTTTTGTATGTCGAACCAATAACATACGTGACTCTTACATTCTCACCCTCACATCATTTGCTTCTAAACATACTATTGATTGCTGCACTCTTGTATGTCAAGGTTCAATGCAGGAGAAGGATTGGTGTCAGATGGACTTTCCTAATGTCAAAGGTCTCATCTTAAACTTTTCTGCAAGTGAATACTTTCTTCCACCATTCATGCAGTCAATGCATAACTTAAAGGTTCTCATAATTGCTAATAACAGCTCTAAGCGCGCTACACTCAAAGGTATATCAGTCTTCTCTTCATTAACTCGACTGAAAGTTGTTCGGTTACAGAGAGTAATTGTTCCTCCCCTCCAAGAATACTGCCAATCCTGGCAAAAATTAGAGAAGTTATCCTTCATTCTATGTGAGGGTTTTGAGAATATGACCCCATTACATATGGGATTGTGTTTGAATTTCCCACGTCTTCTCGAGTTCACTGTTGATCACTGTAGCGATTTGAAGGAATTGCCTGCTAGTATTTGTCAGATGACTTCCCTTCAACGGTTGTCCGTCACAAATTGCCACGATTTTCATAAATTTTTAGATGATATAGGAAAGCTCAGCTCACTGCAAATTCTCAGATTGTGCGGATGTCCAAGTTTAAAAGAACTACCAAATTCAATTTGTAAACTTAAGCAATTACAATTCCTCGATATTTCATTCTGTTACGGCATAAAACAACTTCCAGATGAATTGGGCCAATTGTCTAGCTTGAAAAAACTTGATATGAGGGAGTGTTCTCATGTCAGGAAAATTCCTTCGTCAGCTGGTGACTTAAGGCCTCGGATTCAGCGTGTCATCTGTTGTGAGCAGATTCAGCGTCGGTGGACACAGATCATCGGTAGCAGCAAGGTGGAAGTTGCAGAAGAAAAATTTAATTTGGATTGGCTTAACGATTGATTCATTAAATAGGGAGGCACTTGTTGGAGTTATTTTGGACCGTCTCTTCTTGCTGTTTTTGGGACTTTGGTTGAACGGTTTTCTACTTGACTTTATTTTAGTTTATTGGATTTTCGTGCTCATATTGTAAGCTGGTCGCTGGTGCTGGTTGCATATTTACAGCGTTATTTCTTTCTTTGTTTAACGTTTTTAAGCTTTTTATAGGGTATGTTTATGCCATATTTATCTTAAATTTTGAGAAATTGTTATTTTTACATTCAAAAAATACAATTTAATCAACATGAAATTGTGATTTCTTACAAATTATGTATCCATTAAAAGATATCATTTATTTGCCAACATTAAAATATAAAAATAATTAAAAACAAAACAACAACACCATTTATTTGTAATCTTTTGATGTATTTATAAATATTAATAAAATTTGATTTGCTTCATTATCAAATCACAGTGGAAAATATACTAGCACATCTACATAATTGTAGCTAATGAAGGCCTAAAGACATATTTAATTTATAAACCCTAATTTTAGCATAAACCCTAACTAACCTACTGAGGCTAGACATAGATTAATCAAATAGAGTTAGACGATTCAAACCTGTTGTGAGTGTTAGACAATGCTTGGGTCATTATAAAGCTGCAGCTCCATCAATCTTAACTTTTCCGGTGATTTGACCAATATAGAAAGAAAAACACCTGGATATATAAAAATAAGGAAGGAAGCTTGATGCGTGAATTCCTTGTAGATTTTGAATCAGATGGTTTCATTCTCGGAGATTTTAAATTAAAATCCATCATTGCAAGGTAATAAAGTCGAGCATCACATCATTTAAGGGATTAGAGACCCACTACAACCTTACATAATACCTTTGCTATTCTTCAACGTAGAAACACATTGATGCAGAAACATCCTTCCACATCAGCAGATGCACCAACAAACCAACACATTGTATAATGCATGTTGGAGAAAGGGAGAGGCATCGACTCTCCCATTTTTAAATTTAAAATATGGTCCCATAATGGATTTATGTTGTAAAGCTATGCCGCAGCCATGCCCGTAGTACAAGTAGTGACGCCTTAATGGTTGACTATAGGCAGGTCTAGATCTGAGTCAAGTCTAGATCTTCATTCATTGTAAACAACCGTAGGGATAAGGTGTCTTAAATGAGACAATGATGGCACTAAGGCAGTAGAGAGGATAAGCTCGGAGGAGCCCTTGTAAGAGAGAGAGAGAGAGAGAGAGAGAGAGACCTTAGAAGTAGAACTCAAGGTTGGGAGTTAGAAATCCTTAGAGGAGAAAATAGGAGGGAGAATAGTTCTTTGAGAGAAATTGAGAGCGTTGAGACTCTATGGTAGTCCGCACATATTGTAATCATATTTCATATTAATGAAAAAGACAACAATTTTTCCCGCACATGGTTGTTTATGTGTTTATGTATGTTGTAGATGCATGATAGGTTTTATATGCGAGGGAAGATAGATTCCTCTATCTTTGTTAATTTGAAATATCAAGCTCGATTCTGTGAGTTCGAGGAGTGCACAATAGAACATTGAGGTTTTAGGCTAGTGATAAGAGTGTGCATCTAAAACCTCGAGAGTCGTAAAGAATGTGCATGAGGGCGATTAGAGCGATAACAACTCAAGGGGAACGCCAAGGTTGTTGAATACCTTAGAGGGTAAACTGTACAGAGGAATATTAAAGAATCATAGTTATTGAGAACTCTGTAGAGATCTGCCATGTGGGCATTGAGAAGGTACAAGTGCGATAAGAACTCGGCTTCGCTCGTGAGACAAGAGGACTATCAAAGAGAAGACACTCGCAGATTTGTTGAATAATCCATAGAACTTTGCCAGGTGGGCATCAATTGGTGCAGCACAAGGAGAAATCTTCGCTAAAGAGAGGAGTATCGTGAGGAAGATACTCACGAGTTACTAAACACTCAAGAAAAACACTAACAAGGTGTGTGCGCTTTGAGCGCAGAGGTTTTGTGAGGGCACAAGAACCCGCTGAAGGAGAAGAAGGGCGAGATCCTGACCGAAAATCCAAATTGAAGATATAGATAACAAAAATACCATCGGTGACCCAAGGAGTTGGGCTTGCAGGGGGAACAAAGGTCGAAGCTCGAATATTCTCAACCTCTTCCAAGTTGGAAGAAATCAAAATCTCGTGATGAGGAGCGATAATAACCGGTCTCATCTACTATTAGAAACCATCGTGGGTGAATGAGCATCTAGGAAGTGAAGGAGAGCCGAGAGGAGAAGAAAAGATTCTAAATCCATTGATCTCACAGCGGATCGAGCAGGTCGTTGATCCGTAAAGTGCAATGCATAATAATCCCTTTAAGTGCATAGAGAGCCGACTTGTCAAGTCCTAAAGTCCCGGCGGACATGAACCGCCCATCATCAAGTGGTTGACATGTGTATGAAGATCCACAACTCTATATAATTTCAAAAGCTCGGGGTTGAGGGGAAAGCGAATACCAAGACAAGCTCAATAGGATCGTAGGTCGCTGGTCGCTGGGTACATACGAAACTGGTGACTTTTAGGAAATTCAGCTTTGGAGGATTCTGAAAGTGTGGAGGTGACAAAACGTCCCCGGTCGGCAGATCACAATCGCCCGCTAAGTAAGAACACGCATGCAGAGATCCTGGTTCGAGGCTTTGCTCTCCGGAAAGGAAATTGACGAAGTAAAGAAGATCTAGACCGCCGATCAAGAGGACGGCATGGAACTGTTCGTGTGAGCACTGGGAGGACGAGGGCGGAGTTTGAAACCATCAAGTCCGTCGGGCGGATAGTGGGCCGATCAAGAGGACATGCGCCAAGAGATCATGTACTTGGTGGAAGAACTTCGAGAAGAAAGTGGAAAACTCTCAAGCCCGAAGTCAAGACACCGCTACTTGGCCGATCCGCGGGAGGTACCGCAACATTGTGGATTTCAGAAAGCTACAAAAGCGAAGCGAGAGGAAGCAAAACTGGGTCAAGTACCGAAGTGGATGAGAGATTTTGATTGAGGTACACGGGCACCTAACGAACTTCAAGTATGGAATACCCGAAAGGAGAGGTGAAAGTGTCGGTCCCAAAGTGGATGAGAGTTGTTGATTTGAGGTGAACGCAGGCGCATGATCTTCCATTTTGAAGAAAGTCACCACGAGAAAAAATGAATATGTTGGAACAAGAATTCCCAAGCTTGGAGAGCTCTGAGTTCATCCTCGAAATGTCCGCTTGTTGAGGACAAAATACCGCATCTTCGTAAGATAGTCACTTGAGGAGCAAGTGATAAGAGAGTTTGAAACTCTCAAGCCTAAAGAGAGAAGTTAATTGTAGTCATTGATCAAGAGACACCACCGAGGTCACAAGATCGACGATAGTGCTTAATTACGGGGACATAAAGTGATCATGTTTTAAAAACCTTAGAGTGGGCCACAATTGAAACCTACCAGATACAAAGCCATGTAGCATCTTGTAGTGAGGGAGAAAGCTGCCAGGTCTCAAATCACCTGTGTCAGCCTCAAGAATCAAGTTTACGGGAGGACATAGCCCGAGGTCACATGTAGGAAGTGGATAATGGAAAAGGAGCTAGCACCCAAAACTTGATAGTCTCAGCAAAATGTTGGGATGAAGAGGGCATAAGGTTGCAGATGTCATAGAACCTTCCCCAAAAAGCTAAAAGGGACTATGTTAAGTTGATTTGGATTCCAAAGAAGGATCAAGAGTCGATCCGGGACTCAACAGATTGAAAGATCCTAGACCGGAAGGTCAAGCAACCCCTAGGGAGGGTAGGGATCACACATCCCTCGCCATTCGAGGAATATTTTGGGAATTTTATATTGGCATAGAGAATATGATCACAAATTTTTTATTGGTATATAGACTATGATCATGGTTGCTTGCAGCGATTTAGGAGAACCGTCATGCTTTAGAAGATATAACCTTCAGATACCTTCTTGATGAGAGAATACTCCATACATTTTTATTGATAGGAAGATTTGTTTCCAATACACATGCAAAATAATATACATCTACACCCAATCATCAAATCTCTTATCAATTGAGATTCAAACGCTAGAAGAGCCCTAAATGAGTTTTAGATTTTACCTGCAACAATTTGTTGATGTTACTCGCTCTAAATATTATGTGGAAGCTTGCAAATCTGGGTTACTTGCTCCAAATATTCTGTGAACACTTGTAAATTTTGTGGGTTACTTGCTCCAAATATTTTGTGAATGCTTGCAAATTTGTGGGGATCATCTTGAGGGAACTAGGGAGCAAAATTGCATTGTTTTAAAAACCTCGTCAACAAAATGTAGGTTGTGCATGGTGGGATAACTTCAGTCATATTTTTACATTCTGCATCTTTCTACAGTCTGTAGGCGGTTTCCCTAATTTATCCATCTCTAATATCATTGATGGGAAGGTTCGTAATTATGTGGTGTCCCCCGAATTGTCATGGTAATATGTCATAATTTTTTCTTGGGCGTTTGAGATGGTTGTTCATATTCCAACACTCTAATTTCTTTGGTTAATTTTCAAACTTGGAAATAAAAACTTGAAAAAATATTAATAATCGGTTAATCATCTAAAATGTGGCAATCTTATAGTCTTTACAATAATTTCTTAATATGATTATTAGGTAAAGGTAAACTAGTTAATTGATGAGTTATGGACAGTAAATGACATTCATTAATTTGAGAGGAGGATGAAGAATATTCCAACATCTTCAATTGCTAGCCACCGCATTAAGATTTTAGATTAAAAGAACTTCTTACAATGATAATCTTTTATAAAAATATATATAATATATATATATATATATGTATATATATATATATATAGTCTAAAACATCCGAGCTCAACCCTACACAACATATTATTTTCATAATGATATATATATATATATATATATATATATATATGATATTTTTTCCAAAAGATTGTCCACTATACTTTTTCCCATCCCCGAAATTTCTGATGAGTTGGGCATTAGTGAATAACATACCAACTTGACTCAGAGTGCCTTCCTCTATCTTGCCCGTGGTTTCATTTTATATTTTTATTTTAATTATGGCTGCAATAACTAAACTATAAATTACTGATGCCTGAGACGAGCATGGAAAACTCGCTAAGAAAGCTAAAAACAAATAACCGTAAAGTGTACAATAAATCAATGAAAACATTTAAAATAAAATAAGTGGGACCTGCTAGGACATGGAGAGGAGGTGAGTTTACTTCAGTCTAGTTGTTCACTCAAAGCATTTTCATTGTCGTATGCCTAACATTTGTATGCTCACAAATTCTGTAGAGTACACAATAGATTTGAAAAACACTTAAATCTTTTGGGTTATTTTGAGATATACATTTGAGTTCTAGCTTATTTGTTGTTTTTGCAAAGATTTAATCTATTAAAGAGTATCAAATGATTCTTCTCTTATAGATATTTACAAGATTAAGATAGGGAAGCGAACTCAACTGATATTGAACATGAAGAAGATAAGGAAGTCGGAAAAGAGCCCATTGAGCATGAAGAAGATAAGGCACATGGAGAAGAGTCCACTAAGCATGAAGAAGATAGGGCACAAGAGAAGATCCCACGTGCAATGATTCAGGTAAAAACCATCATTTTTCTTCATCTTCTATACCTCAAAATTGAAAATCTGAAATTCCTGCATGATAAACAACAATGTTGAAGCCTTGAGTAACCTGTTGAAACAATTGGAATTTTAATTTGGTATTTATCAAATCCAATAAACACAACAAATCTCCTTTTCCCATTTGAAGATGATTGGACATGCTCTACTGTGATGGGAGAGTTATGTGGATGCACTGAGAATAGGCAGGAAGCCCATTGTAACGTGGACCCTGTTCCACACGACCTAACATTACTGCAAAATATACATAAATTGAAATTCTGCTAACTAATTTAATCTGCTTATAGTTAACCTAGCTTTAGCAAATTAAAATAGATTTCATCAATTTATAACCACAAAATAGAAGCATCTACAACATGCTAATAATTAACATGAAATGCAGCTAAACAACCCATTACAACAACATATAAATCACTTTCAAACACACAGATTGCATAACAATTAAACACATAATTTAACACAACAAACAAGATACAACACTTATCTTTTCACAACAACAGTAACTAGCTTCCCGATCTGGATAGTTCCATCTAACCATAATTCCATTGTTCCAAATCTCAACTACAAGTCACCCTAGAGCTGAGGTTATTAATCCACAAAGAGGGTGGTCTCTCACACCACTCATAGCCTATAAACCGTCCCACCTGATATTCTCCTACAACTACCCGATTTTCTCCACCTCTTCCTTGACCTCCAACCCATGAATGTACCCTCCACCTGATCTCAAATCATTTAGAGTAGACTTATGACATTACCATAATATTTCCATAGAATGCTTCTGTGCCCCAAAAAGACTTATGAGCATAGAGTTATTCCATATCCGAAGGCAATATTAGTGCCAAAAGTTTACCCTCACTATTTTGTTGTAATTCTCATACGAGCCCCATTTCACAAACTGTTTGGCTCGTTGGATAACTCTCTCGAAGTTATTTTATTTTTTATGAAGAGACAAAGTGTACCAAATTACACTCTGTTCTCATACCAGCTTGCTAAAAGTGTCTAGCCTAAAATTCCCAGTTAATGATTCTGAAATATAGAAAATTTCTTTTAAAATTTCAAACAAAATTCATTATTTTACTACTATAACAATTCTTTAAATCTCAATCGCTGATCTCAAATCACGATACAAAAAAACCATTGATCTAACCTTGTCAAAATTATCACGATTGGTATCATCCTTTGGATGCGTAAAACGTTTTTCCAAAGTTACCGATCTGACCGTCGATTGTCTGTGCAATTCCCAACACCTAATTTTCAAACAACTTTTAAATCGATTGTTAGTGATACTTGTTGGTGAATGAAAAAATCCCTGTTTAACCTATCAATTCCCAACCATCGGCCCATTGGTGATCGAGAATCCCTGATGACTGTCGAATGCTTTCTCAAATCAATCGATTTGAACATTGACCATCGACCATTTTTGTTAGCCTATTGTACATTAACGTGGAATGACACATGGATGATGATGGGTACGCCACATTATCATGAGGTGTCAACTTGGGTGATGTATTACGACAGGCACACGCATATTGGAAAAATTGCGACGAATCCATTTTTATGACGCTTATGGACAAAATTGAATTATACCTCTGTCGAAATATAGAGGAAATTTTAATTTTTTCTCCATACTGCCCGATATTGTCACACTTGCAATGTACTTTTCAAATTGTCACAAGAGCATTGACCTTCAAAAGACATCTCTCTTGCGACAAAATCAAATGCAAGGCCGACTTATATGGTGTAGACACTAGTCCCTCCAACAATCTCCCAACTATTTGACAAAGTCAAATTGACTTCTATCAACTTTCACTAAATTATGATGTTATGTAAGCACTTCTGCGACGGTGGAAACTAGGTCCCCCCGTTGATGCATGAAATGAATGTCGCTAATCGAGGAGTGGATCCGTCTTGGGGTTGTCTAAATAACCAAGCTTGCTTGGGATGATCCACCGACGGGTTTAGCATCTTATCATCGCATCTAAGTCCTAGGAAAATGAAAGAAAAGCTAAAACTAAGAAAACTAATCTAAGTGGGAAAAATGGCTACAACAAAACTATATACAAATATAAAACAAATACATATAATCTACTAACTGATATCATAAAAGTAATAATTTACTTTAATTAAATGTTCAACACAATTAAATCTTGATCACAAATGTACAATATTTACAGCATTATAGATTTTAAAAGAAACTGCTAAAATCATTTGTAAACTATCCTATGACAACAAAACTATTGTTTTTTTATAATTTTAAGGAGAAAGAAATAAGATGAAACCTAATGAGAAATGAATAATAATATAACTATAAATCCTAACTATATATATTCATCTAAACTACTCAAATAACATTAATAAACTAACTGTAATAATGCTTCCTATTTGTCCCGCGGTAAAGTATCTCGATTCATTGTTCAAGGGAAGAAACTCCGCACTAAATTTTCCGCAGGCGGTAAAACAGAAGCAACAAGGTTTTGGACATGAATAATAGGACAAACAAGACATAAAATGAAAATGTCTTTAAAATTTCATACAAATCATCACATTTTAGATAAACTCAGATGCTAAGATTTGTAATAAAAATGATTCAATTAACTAAGAAGATAAATCTTTAATTCATTAAATTGAAACAAAGTAATTGTTGCAATTTAAAAATAATGAAAATCAGATCAAATATGGACAACACATAAGCCAAATCACATCAACCTACAAATAATTACAATAGCTAAAGTAGTCAATAATTAGATTACAACCTGATATGAATGAAAATCAAATAAAAGTTTGAATTGATCTAAAGCTATTACAAAACATCCACTTTCATTCCAATTTGTATCCTCATAAGTCCATAGTCTTTTTCTCCCAAAGGATGATGGGTCCATTACAAAAATAAATGAGTATATAAAGGTCACGTGGTAAACATCCTTGTGGGAATTATCAAAGCAAATTATAAAAAATCCGGGAATAATCTCCCAAGTCTCTATTTCATTTCATGACCAACATCTTAAAACAAAACTATATCACAAAAAAAAGAATGATCTAAACTACCACAGCATGTCCCAATTTGTCATTGAAATTCATATGTACCTGTAAGTGGACAAGAATAGAGAAGTTTAGATAATGTTTCATTGGTAAAATTAACAAAATGAATTTTAAGACTAGCTACCAGACCATGTAGCTAGTCTTATTTGAAAACGGGACCGCTTTTTAAATCAATCCAAATGATAACATAAATATATTCAACCTATTAAACAAACCTTTAATTACTAATTCAAAACAAAGCAAATCATTCATGCCAGTAATCAAATCTTTATGCCAATTTGAAATAGACAAAAATCATGTTTAATTATCCATATGCACCGCCAACCAATTTTTTATTACTAATTCAAAACAGACATGATCGTTTTGACAATTCAAAATCAATGAAATCATTTTTGAATCAATTTTAACTATAATCGATTTTTTAAACCAATCTTTGCTATTAATCCAACGCATATATAAACGACTTATGCTAATTCGTATACATCAAGCTTCGAATCAAACCAAATATAAATGAATCGAACTAACTCAGAGATGACACAATCCAAGAACAATAAAATTGTATTAATCAAATCATAGCTATATTTGATTTTAGCAAAACAAATCGATGCAAACAAAATAGTTTATGCTGATCCTAACGAAATCTTTTGTACATATCCAATGCAATCATAATTCAAAACGAAATCATTCTTGCTAATTCAAAATAAACATAATCATTTTGAATCTATTCAAACAAATAGAACTAATTTGGGGAAAACACAATCGGCTAATTCAAACCAAATCATTAAAAAATCATGTTGAAATACACACACCAAGAGAAAATGATTCATTAGGCTTATCTTTTTGAGTGAACAAAGGTCAGAGTCAGCTTCAACATCTTAAAGAGAACAGAAACCGTTGTCTTCGGGACTCTGTTGACAGACCGCTTGAAAATCTTCGGATTGATCAAGGGTTTCAACAGAAGGTTGAGGCACAAGGTCGACGGGTGAAGGGTTCTAAGGTCTGGTCCGAGAAGTAATAAACATTCCAAAGAATGCACACGCATTCCAAAACGACTTTACGCCTACGTAGAGGATCTGAAAATTGATCTGTAAAACATGAGCTATAACTCAGAATAAACCAATTTATGAGGAAATCTCTTGTGATGAAGGTAAAATTTCGTTCTGGGTTTTCGAGGGTTTGATCGGATTCAAAACTGTTTTTCCAAAATCACTTACTTAAAAACGTGTCTCTGGGAGGCAATACGGGGTTAAACTAAGTAGTCTTGTCTGGCACTATCAAACCATAACAAACTCTGAACACCATGGTTTTAAATTCGCCCTGGCCAGAGCTAGAGAGCAAGAATAAAGGAGCGGTGGTAACAGTTTGGACAGTGGTATACGAGGGATCTACATGCCTGTGTTTGCCCAAACCAACAGAGGTAATCCAGATACACAAGGCGCATATTAATGCCTAAGTGGGTGGTGGAAGGCTGAACCCATGCAAACAACATATCCAACTATACAATCAAGGAAACATATGGTGATTCAAATCACTATTGGTGTATGCCAATAAAACAACCAATGAAAACTATGATGATTCGAATTCATAATATTTGCACAACAATAGCGTTTGCATGATTTTTAAAACCAAACAATATTTCAAATTTAGCACGAAAGATTTGAATCTATATAAAGCTTATGCTTTGTATGAAACTATTGCACTAAGGGTCTAATCACAATGTTAATGCATTGTTATGAAACAATAGAACATCAAACCACCATTAAATCAAAGACTCAATCACAATCACTGGAATACCATTATATTGCAAACTTATACGAATCATATTAAAAACAAAAATGCCAAATGAGTAAACAATCTTGGAGTCTTTCCAATTGTATAAAGATAAGTAAATTGGAAACACAATGAACACATAGAAAAGAGTAACCATAATAATCTAGATATGATTTTAGTGCCATCGACATGACTAACCATGGTTTTCACGCTTAAAATGAAAAACAAAACAAAAGGCAAGCTAATGCACAAAATGACAGTGTTGTTTTATTCAAAAGATTGCAATGAGAATCAAGGGTTCCAAACACTTGTGTAGGAAGCTTATATAGATAGGATAAAATGCGTAAAATGGCTGCCAGTCACTGGCTACACACTGTAGAAGCGTTATTCGCCAAAAGAACAAATTCATGTTATGAGTATATCAATTCTAACTCAAAAACAAACTGTAAAATTGTTTTAAACACTATCATTAATCAAACGCTTTTAGTTCTTAAAGATGAAACTGATAAATGCTTCAAGATTACAAAGCCACAATATTAAAGATAAAACCCCCAATACCGCTGGATTACCGCTACTAGCAGCATCTATAGCCTCCCACGTGCTTCCATTTAAAAACCACTCTTAATATCCGGTGATCCCGCCAAGAAGTTCCGTGATCGTAATAAAGGACATTTTAAGGTCAAGATTCATACTTAATAATTCTTTCATATACCCGGTTACGTTTTACTCGCCAAATGGTTCAAGACTCTGAATGGGTTGTCTTTGCTGATGTGGCGATTACCACGGGCCAATGAATTGCTCGTGCTGATCCCTAATGGTTTATAAGCATTTCCCACAACTCTTTTAGTGATTTATTTGGTTTTTAAAGATATATATTTGAGCGGGTGACGCTGAAAATTATGATATTTTTGACATATTTTTACAAACCTTGAAAGAATTTTTAAAACCGCCCTTCATTAAGATCTTCAGAGATGGTTACAAAACCAACCTTCTAAAGCAGTGACATCTTCTCATCCATTCCTGTCAGGACAACGAAGAAGATAATGATGATCGCGGATAGACTTCACTCACGCATTGAAATCGGTAAATTTCTTTCAAACAACAGGATTTTCTCAACATGGCTATAAATTTCAAGTATAACAATTGATGTTGACAAACTTCTTCGCTAGCCATTTTCCTTAGAGGAATTTTTTCAAGCTCTTAGTCTCAATGGCCATGATGCGTATGTGTATTTCAATAGCAAAAACTGGTAAGAACAAGGGAGAAATCAAAACACAGCCAAGAAAGATTTGAAAGCAAAGAAATCCACACAAAAATATGTACGTATAGTGCATCCATCTCTACAACAACTCTGAAAGAATGTAGAAAAATCTTGTTTGATGTCAAAGACGTGCTACTCATGGTACCTTGGGTCAGTGTTGATTTAGATTCATTTATCTCTTTACTTTCCATTTAATATTTTCAATACCACGCTTTTGGAAATAAATGTTCAATTAAAAGAAAAGAGAAAAAGATCGAGGGGACTTCCCCATTAACAGTCGACATGGTTCTCGGTGTTTCCAATTTCATGCTCATGACTGCATTATTGCAAAGAGAACTAGTGAGAAATAAAACAGAAAGAAAACCTATTCCTAAACCTACCCTAACTTCTAAAAATCGATACTACATGAAGTCATGCATCCAATGTAGCCATCAGAGTAACTCCAATCCCCAACGAAACAAAATCAATCATTATTAATAAGAATGGTAGTATATCAACAAATGATAGTAACATATCACACTTACCTTCATAAACATCATCTAAAAACAAAGTAAGCATGAATCTACCATCTCGAATATTCTTGTTGTATGAATCCTCAGCCATTGCGCAATATTGTCGAGATAAGGGTCATAATGGCATGCATGAAAGTGTAAGTAGGTTTGAAAAACTTGTCGAGATTACGAGGAAATGAAATAACTATCAACCGAGCTTCTAGATGCCCCATCCTCCCTATAATTCTCTAAGTTTTTATTAATTTCTTCACATGGAAGATCTAAAAGAAACATGTCATTTCCACGCAAGATATGGGTAAAAAGAAAGCAAGCACAACTTTGTCTTTATTATGAAATTTTTATATATGAATATTCAAGCCATCCCAAGATCCTGTCAAAAAAATGAGGATGCAAACCAAGACTTTGATGAATGAATAAATGGGAAAAAATCATCATAGAGGATTCGTGCAATCAATTAGATAATTGGTCGGAATGTTTCCTTCAATATGATTGATCATTTCAAAATGTGAAGTATAAAACATTAAAGATTCGAAATAAGGAAAGAATGAATATGAACTTTGATCTCCATAAGATAATGCATTGTTCTTTTCTAAATCCATAAACCGTAAAATCATCTCGTCCCTCTTCCATATGTGAGTGATGAAAGTGAACAAGCATCAAACTAAGTTTATCACGTTAGGTTTGAAATTGATTTCAATTAAAATGAAGAGCTATCGAAGGATATGATTGTGGTGGAAAAAAATAGTATGTTGTAGGTAAGATGTCAAGTCCAACAGAGTCTAGGAAGAGATTAGGATATAAAAATAAAAGGAATCAGAAATAAGTACATGAAAATATTCTCTTGAATTATGATACTCTGCAATGGTATTCTCAAGACAATCTCTTCACTTTCTTTAAAAATATTACTCTGTTTTGGAGACGAATACTTCAACATGATATGATCCGATTTCCCTTTGTGTGATAAATAATCAGTGACAAGCATCTAGTCTTTCCCATGAACAAAGTGCATTTTGAGGATGAAGGTTTCAAGTTTCTTATTCTAGTTGTGTAACTCATGCTCTAATCGCCTATAGGAGTAATTAGAACATCCAATATGATTTTCATTCTTAAGTGTTCTTCAATGACTGATTTTAAATGTTGATTGTGAGAGTTACATGAATGAGGGTGTTCACCTTGAGCCATAATCAAATCATCTTCCATACAAATCTTAGTGTAACACCCCTGCTTTTCCCCTAAATTGTGGGCCAATATAACTCGAACCGCTAAGGACCATGGAGAAAAACTCATAAGTATGAATATGTGATGTAAATGGACCCAGAAGAGGTCAATGAATGTAACAATGTACTTGGAATCATTGCGAATCGATGAGGGATGTTAAAAGAGACCACGATGGTGGTGGAGAACACCTTGAAAAAGGGGCTTAACTTCCACCAAGAATTAAATACCGCATTTGGACTCCACCGCCCGAGAACTCAAAAGCTTGCCTGCTGAACTAATGGCTCTGCGCCGCAAGTGACGGCTTTGATGAGGGATGGGAGGTGAACCTACCATCCATAGAGCCATTATGACTGACCAAATGAGACCGTAAGCTACACGCAACCCTCGCGGAGAGGATAAGGAGGAAGAAGCTGACAGGCTGGCAGACGTAGGGGAACTCTGGCAGTTTTTCACGCAGAGTGAGTGATCGCAGAGGGAAGGGACTGTAACCTCGCCTCCCCGGCATCATGCATTGTGGAGACTTTGTGTCTCAACATCGGTCCTGCCTGGGGGTGGCTAGTGGTAAATCCATTAGGAGTCACTACGCCTACGGTTGGGTGGAAACGAGCACCCCTCTCAGCAGTTGCTTCCATTGCTGAAGTATTTCCGATAAGTGTTTTGCTCATATTGCATTTTGAAATTTATATGCTGTCACATATGTTCATAGGCTTGTGGAATTGTTAATAAGGAGTAGATATTAGCTCATAGAACCATGAAATTGTAAATGATTTCAGCATGAGAGTGTCCGCGTAGCGTTTGATACGAATAATTTGATATATACTTATCACAGAGGAAACCATGCACGACTTACGTTGATAAATGAATCTAGTTAAGCTTAGATTGAGCTAAGTTAGGCTCCCAGTCCGTCCTCGGGAAGCTATTTCCCTATGCATCTCCAGGAAAGCCCTGGAATAGATCTCTTGTAGAGATTCCCCCTTGTATAAGGGATACTTAGTCATTCTCGAGAAGGCCTCCAGGGAGGAAGAAATCGATGGTCAGGATCTTCCAGAAAAGATTGACAAAATCCCGTTAGCCGTTAGATCTAGAAAAGTTGCACGGGGTTTAAGCCCAGGTGTGCATAGGAGGAGTCCCGGAAGAGTCATCGGGAAATTTGAGTCATCGGGGTTTTGTTAAGTCTGAGAATCGAGGCCTTGTGGTTCTCGAAATGCTGAGAACGTATCCTAGCCGTTGATCTCGGCAGGACACGTGTCGGCGTTCTGGGAGGAATCGAGATTTCACCCATCAGAGAATTTAGGAGTGTAGAACCGTTGTAATAGGAAATCACGATCCACGATTTCCAGATAGGATATGAGCAGTTCAGACAATAGGGGCATGTGGCAGAGGATCCTGAAGAGTCGGAATTCAGAATATCGGGATTTCCGGAGTCGTGCAACTCGTGCACAGTGGAATCGCGATATGCGATTTTCTGATACAATCTAAACCGTCCATCTGTGGGATAGGTGGCAACCATAGAGAACCATCGGCGTTTGGTCCCATCGGAAAATCGAGAATTCTGAAAACTTAGGATCGCTGGTATTGAAAACCCCGAAATAGCGAAGGGTAATCAGGATCGTCCATCATTCGAGGGACGTGTGTCCATGGATCTAGAATAGTTGGGGTTCAACATATCAGATTTTTCGAATCCATAGAACTCTTGCCACATGGAATCACGATCCATGATTTACCGACAAGATCGGGACCATCAGTTCAGTGGACATGTGGTAGAGATCTACAACGTTGGAGGAAGTCCCGACTAGGAGTCAAATCCATCGGAGTTTGTGATCCATCGGGAAATCGGGAATCCAGGGGACATGATGTATAGGCACTTTGAATTCGCGATCTGCGAAACCCCGATGAGTGGGGGCCAACTGTCAGCACAGCAACGGAGAAGGACGAAGTTGTAAGGAGTACGCGTGTCAAGCATCCAGAGAGAATCGGGAATCGGGATATTACGGGTTATGTGGAATTGTGTCTTGTGACATTGGAAAACCCCGTAACCCCGACGGGGATAGGGTAGTGGCCACAAAGTTGGTCATGTGGACCAGAGGCTAAGCCAGTGGGGCTAGCGTGATCAAAAAGGCACGTCGCGAATCGGGAAATCGCGAGTCCCAGGGATATGTGTTTTGTGTCATCGCAAATACCGAAATCCCGATGGAAGGTTATACGGCGGTGGTCATATGGTAAATGGTCACATGGACCATTGTATAGCCAAGGGGGCTAGCCAGTGTAAAGGTGCGTTGAGAGTCCAGGGGACTTATGCATCTTGAATTTGAGAGGCGCCAAACCTCGACAGGATTTAAGGCTGTGGTCTAGTGAAGGTGGTGGTCGTATTAACCAGGACTTATCCCGGAGAGCCTTTATGCTAGGAGCACATCGGGGATCGAAAGATCGGGAGTTCTGGGTACATGTGCACCCCGACACCGCAAACTCCGAAACCCCGATGAGAAGTCGTCGCTATGGTCATATAGAAACCGGTCGTGTGGACCAAAGGCTTAGTCTAGTGGGGCTGAGGCAACCAAGGAGTGGATCGGAGATCGAAGATTGGTGATTGTAGATGCCAAAACATCATGGGTGTCAAAACCCAGATAGAAGATACCCCGAATCCTGATATTGAACCAGGGATTGGCATTCCGCTAATGCAGGTTTCTAGAGATTTCTCCTTTGTGGGAGACTAACCCAATTTTTTTTTTTTTTAAATTATGATAGTGGGTGTGTTACAAAGTGGTATCAGAGCATGGTTACAACACTCGGCCTGATTGGGCTCATGCACCAGTCACACCAGTCGCGCATAAACCTCGTACG
>SNQJ01S0058620.1:0-20654 GCA_010110895.2 Picea sitchensis
CAGAGGGGGTACCCCCCCTCTGCACTCCCCCGCGTGGAAGAGTGTACATACTTCTAGGGTGTAAATACTTCATGGGGTATAAACACGGCTGAAAGCAAGGACCTCTGAATCAGGAAGTTAATCAGGCTCCACAACCAACAGAAGAGTGTACATACTTCTCGGGTGTAAATACTTCATGGGGTATAAACACGACTGAAAGTAAAAGACCTCTAAATCAGGAAGATAATCAGGCTCCACAACCAACACAATGTTCACTAAAACCTATTGTTCCTTCCAAGTTTTTAAAGGGTTCCCAAAAATGTCCCAAGCCAGTCCACAACCAACTATTTTCCTCTTGAAATGTGGTGAAGAGCACCCAAGTTAGCTATGAAATCAACTTCCTTAAGAAGTTCCACTTTGATACCACATGTCATGGACTTCATGTAGGTCCTGCCTAAATGTTTTCACTTTTGGCACCCTAGGTCATGTGACATTACCTTTCCTTAGGCATAGGGGATATACCAACCTATTCTTACTACAACCAAACTACACCTCTTCATTCATGGTATTTCCCATCACTACACTCTAACCTACAACTTGTTATATTTGCAACTAAGTTTTACAACCAATTTATCTAACGAGTACAAACATGTTCAATCGTGGCCTTAAAGAATCCCCAAAATACTTTAACACTTAGTCAATATTCATTAATGCAAGTAATAATAATATTCATCCAAGTAAAGAGACCACAACACAAAAGTATGGCTAGTACCCAAGGTGGATTCCTTAACTTATTCATATGAATAATTCTATAAGAATACAACAATGGAGTATGACTACTGCTTCCAACTCATTTTTATAGATTTACAAATAACCCAAGGCGCAACTTCCCATTTTCACAATACTCTCACATTCCAACCCTTGAATCATCTGTGGGACTGCGTCCTATAGATCCCTTTCCTCACATGCAATAGTCTTAGGCTAGATTTTCCATTCCTTAAAAACTTTCCAAGTTGTCCAAATCCTTCATGAAGATTGCCTAAGACTTAGATAGCATGCACGGTTTTCACTATGCCAAAACCCAAACTTAGCACCTCAGAACTCCTTATCCACTCAATTAATGAATCACTCCTTGTGTGAATGAATCACCCCTTGAACCATCCTTGAATAAATTCCTTTTCATAATGCTCACATCTTCTTTATATAAGTGGGAGGTGGATTTGTAAACCATTGTGGATATTCCACTAGAACAATTTGTCATAACTATATGATATGTAAAATACCATGGATATACCACTAGAACAACTCGTCATATTAGATCTTGCAATATTCTAAAATCTTAGATTATGCAAATTATTTCCTTAGATCCCATATTAATTGTTACTATCTTAGTTCTTGAATTTATGAAATAATAGAAATTGAAATGAAAGAACAAGAAAACAAACACACCATCCACACCATTAAAAAAAATATATATCATGGGAAACCCAATACGAGATAAAACCCAACTAGGAAGTGAGGCCTATGCTCTACTCTCTTTTCTCCAGTTATGAAAATGAAAATACAAAGAAAGGGGCACTCACTATGGAGTAACCTATAACACTGTGGCATGAATTATTGCTACAAAATATACTTCCTCCTTTGTTATGATATCCAATCCCACTCCTATATGCTCTTATCAACTATGGAATAAGTACAATTCTAAGAGAATGGAACCCCTCTCTTCCTAGTGGCCCGATATTTAACATAGCCCATTAGCTGTCCAGGGTTAGGATTTTTGCATCCTCAACCCTCAATTAGTGATAAGGTTTTGGACCTTATATAATATTGTTGAAATTCCACACATGACTATCCCCACATGTGAGTAATTGGGGCTGACATGGAATCCTCTTGTACCATGGTGGTCAACAAGGTAGGTCAATCTGCGAGAGGAATAAATTTTGCATATGAGCTCTGATTGAGGTGATTTTAACACCATTGGAAATGTATCAATGTGTAGAAAAACATTAAGGGGATATGATATATTACAAATTTTTGACCCCCAAAAATGTTTTTTGATGCCTCAAATGGATTTGGAAGGTTCTAGACCCCAAATCTTGAAACTGGTACCTACCACTAAAATTTTCCCTCCAAGCCAATTCCTCCAATTTTTCAACCCAGAAAGTACCATATAGACGAAAATTATATAATGTTCCAATATGGGTCATACCTTCCCATTTTGGGAGGATTTTGGTCCAAAAAACATTTTGTTGAATCAGGTGAGGTAATTTTTCCTTTACCTTCTCCCTAGAGTATCATTTTTCCTTCCAGAAAGTTGTCCTTTCAACCTAATTTTCCAAAGGTCATGTTTCCCTTGTTTGGTAGTTCTATAATTCTTCTGCAAAACCATAAATTCTACCAAATTTTCTTGATCTTATGGTTCTAAGTCCTCTATGGTAGGTAGGACGTGCTCAGTTTCCTGATCCAACATGGAAGGTTCATAGAGTTTCATATTCTCCACATTCACTACTGAGTAAATTCACATATATGGAGGTAGATAGAGTCTATATGCATTATCACAAACCTTATACAATACTTCGAAAGGGCCATACCGTTGAGCCTTGACCTTCTTACCAGGACACTATAGTCTTTCCTTTTTTAGTTGTAACCAAACTTTGTCTCCCACTTTGAATGATTTCTTTGTTCTATGCAGATCATGTTGGGCCTTGTATCTTTCATATGACTTCTTCAACATCTCCTATACTTACAAATGGATTTTCCTAATATTTTAAACAAAATTCTATGATTTCAATGCTTCTCCTATGATTTATCTCTTCACTCCTCCTTGTTTTCCATAGACAAAATCCAAGGGTGAAGGCGACAAATACCCAAATCAAGTTTCAAAAGAGGACTTAATGGTAGAAGTATGTACTATGTTATAAGAGTGTTGAATGTAGATCAATTTTTCTTCCTAGGTATTCAAATGTTTTTGATTGTAACCCCTCAAAAGTTGTACCAAACTCCTATGGACTACTTCTATTTTCTCATCTATCTATGGATGGAATGTTTTAGATCTCGTCAACTTTGTGTCCATCTTCTCCCAAAGTGTAGTCCAAAAAATATGGTATCCATGTCCGAGATGATGCTCCCTTGTATCCCAGAGTGCACCAAGACCTATTCAATGAACATGTTTGTTGTTTCTTGTCCTTTGATGGTATTTTTACAAGGCATAAGAATGCACATCTCATTGAACTTGCCAAATTCCACAAATAGATAGTCATGTCTCTTATTGGTTGTTGGAAAACCACCCACAAAATCCATGGAAATTATTTCCCAAGGTTGAGTGGGTATAGGTAAGGGATGGTATAGGCCTTTCTTCCTATTACTGGACTTGATGGTACAAGAAAACATGCATCCTCTAATATAATGAGTTACATCTTCTTGCATTATGGTCCAATACACTTACCTTTGTAAGTTAGCATCTTATCAACACCGAAATTTCCTACAATCTTGAAGGTGTGAGCCTCTTTGATAAGATACAATATTTCACCTTTAGGAATAGAGAGCTTGTCTAGCTTGTAGAACAAATCAACTTTCCTACAAAACAAGAATTGTACCCAATATCCAATATATATATATATCCAAAAAGGTAAATCAATGTATGTGTTGAGTAGAGAAACCCAAGTTCCCTAAAGGGGGATTATACCTCCCTTTCCTTAGATATGATGGAACGTACCTTGAGGTTATAGGGTAGAATTGACTAAGGTATTAGTTGAAGTATTCCAATGAAGGTTCCCAAATGTGAATCAACAAGCCTTCAATTGCAACAACCCCTCCATTGCGACAACAAAAAGCGATGTATAATAGGTAAAAAAAAAAAATTGCATTAGGATATTAAACTCGTTACAACATAATAAACAACACCGCAAGTGATACATCATCATAACTAAAACGACACATAATCCATGCATTATCATAAATGTTAGCGACACATAATCAATGCATAAACATATATATAGAGGCGTAATTATGTACATCACAATCACATGAACAAAATATACATAAATATCCATGATGTTACTGAACATTAAAATAGCTACCCACCCAACCTATCATGCATGGTTAGGAACAATAGGAAACATAAGAAACGCTCAAGCCCAGTATTCATTCGATTGATTTTGACCATTTAAGGTCTCAGGGATGGTGATTGTTCTGAGGAACAAGGAGGTGTCTAAATCCTGTTAATTCAATCAAGACGACAACAACTAGATCAATCAATCAATCTTAATAATCAATTCTTCATTGTGCAAGAGTATTCTAATCACTTAATTAAACATACATCATCATTATTCATTGCACGCAAATAATCTAATAATTGAATCATTGTACACCATCATTATTCCATTGCACAAGCAATATAATTATTTAATCACAACATAATCCATGGCACAAAGGTAATCATCTTATTTTTAACTAGCGCAAGAGATTATAAATGCCTAATCAATCATATGCCAACATTATTCTAAAAGCGCAAGAGTAATCAATGCATATTTTAGATGGCGCAAGAGATTATAAATGCTTAATAAATCATGTCATTCATTATTCTAAAAGCGCAAGAGTAATCAATGTGTTTTTACATGGCACAAGAGATTATAAATGCTTAATCAATCATATGTCATTCATTATTCTAAAAGCACAAGAGAATCAATGTATATTTTAGATGGCGCAAGAGATTATAAAAGCTTAATCAATCATATGTCAACATTCACAACTTTTTTAGCACAACTAATATACATTTTTAATGACTTATCTTAATTAAGCAATATAGTAGGAATTCAATACTAGATCTCACATCCATCTACAAGGTACCACACACGCACACTTAAGCTTTAATACTAGAAGACAAGGCTGCATTATAATTTCATTAAAGGAAATAAATAAAGGATCAACCCACTTGAACAATAATGAAAATACTTCCATACTAACTTACATAACCATATGTACACTACAATGTCAAAAGTGTTTTCTATCTTTATAGATTACTATTTTATTATTAAATAAACTAGCGTCACTACGCTTAAGTAATCATCAGTCTTGGAAAACAGAAAAAGGTAGTGCATGAGTTTTTCCACATAGTAATGAAAGTGTGTATATCGTATTTGGAATTTTTCTCATAAAATCATGTATGAGTTATGAACATTTATATTGAGTAAGATTTTACTCATTATCTTTTTACAATTTATTTATTAGATATCATTTTCGGGAATAACTGTGTAGTGTAAGTCATTAATCTATGACCCATATCCATGAGTATTAGTCGCAACTGACCAATAATTCTCATGATTTGAATAGTCCACTTAGCACTCATTGCATCGGGTGATGCTCAAAGGGGTGAAGAAATGGAATTGAAACCAGGGAAATGAATCACATAGCATCAATCATCACTTTCGGGGCTTGCACTCGGTAACTAGGACTTCCTAGGTGGTCACCCATCCCAAGACACCTCTGGCTCAAGCGCGCTTAACTATGGAGTTTTCTCCACAATCAAACCCACTTATCTTGCTACCCCATTTGCAATACCTTAGCAAGTATTGTGCCTTATGAACTATCCATTTAGAGCTCCCTTCACTCTTATTATTTAAGCACAGAGGGACTTTCGTAGTGCAACATATTAGATATTATTTTCAGGAATAACTGTGTAGTGTAAGTCATTAATCTATGACCCATATCCATGAGTATTAGTCACAATTGACCAATAATTCTCATGATTTGAATAGTCCACTTAGCACTCATTGCATCGAGCGATGCTCACAGGGGTGAAGAAATGGGATTGAAACCAGCAAATGAATCGCATAGCATCAATAATCACTTTTGGGGTTTGCACTCGATAACCAGGACTTCTCAGGTGGTCACCCATCCCAAGACGCCTTTGGATCAAGCGCGCTTAACTGTGGAGTTTTCCCCACAATCAAGCCCACTTAGCTTGCTACCCCATTTGCAAAACCTTAGCAAGTATTGTGCCTTATGAACTATCCAGTTAGAGCTCCCTTCATTCTTATTATTTAAGCATAGAGGGGCTTTCACAGTGCAACATATTAGATATTATTTTAAGGAATAACTGCATAGTGTAATTCATTAATCTATGACCCATATCCATGAGTATTAGTCACAACTGACCAATAATTCTCATGATTTGAATAGTCCACTTAGCACTCTTTGCATCGGGTGATGCTCATAGGGGTGATATAACCTTAATTTTAAGATTTTTAAACACTAACAATTACATGTATGGGTTGAGGAAATTATTAGGTTTGTATATAACTATCCCCATGTTTCCAAATGGGATCATGGTGGGATTAGTTCAATACAATTTTAGCTTCCATACAATGGTACATATATTGTAGGTCAATGGATAGATGAAACAATAGCTAGAACCACATTCATCACAAGAAAGGTATGTGCATCGATCTTACTGATGTTTAGGCTTCTTCATTGCACCATTTGTTTGGAAAATATCAGCCAACACCCTTAATGTTCTCTGAATATTGATTCTCTTCAATGATAAGAGTACCTAAACAAACAACATCATTAAATATTTCTATATCATATATATGACCTCAATTTTCAGCTTTTTGAAATCACTAATTTCCATAGGTAAGGATAGGGGTATGTACCAAGTGGTATAGTTGCATATCGTTGGGTTCAAAACAAGATTTTCATGGGATTAATACATTACAAATTTGGATTCTAGATTATGATTCAAGTTTTATCAAATCAATGATTGGATGAAACAATAGTGGGAACCACATTAACCATAACAAAGGTATATGTGAATTTATCCTACATTCTCTTCGACAATAAGGGTAGTAGATTAAGGAAAATGGTTACATCTTTCCAAATAATATATAACCTTAATTTTAGGATTTTTAAACACTAACAATCACATGTAGGGGCACAAGAAATGACTAGGTCTATATATAACTATCCCCATGTTTCCAAATTGGATATTGGCGGGATTAGGTCAATACATGTTTAGCTTCCATATGATGGTATAAATACTACATGTTAATGGATGGATGACACAATAGCTAGAACCACATTCATCGCATAAAAAGGTATGTGAATCCATCTTACTCAGGTTTAGGCTTCTTCACGACACCATTTGTTTGGAAAATATCAACCAACACCCTTACTTCTCTTCGAATCTTGATTCTCTTCAATGATAGGAGTATCTGAACAAACATAATTAAACATTTCCAAATCATTTATGACCTCACTTTTTGGTTTTTTGAAAACATTAGTTTCCATGGGTAAGGATAGGGGTACATACCAAGTGGTATAGTTACATATCATTGGGTTCAAAACAAGATTTTCATGGGATTACAACATTACAATTTTTGGATTCTAGATTATGATTCAAGTGTTGTCGGATCAATAGGTGGATTCAACAATACTGGGAACCACATTAACCATAACAAAGGTATATGTGCATCCATCCTACTCGATTTTATGGTATATAGAAAATATCAATCAACTCCCTTAGTACTATCCTAGTATGAATTCTCTTCAATAATAAGATAAAATCATGTCACTCACAGGAATTGAACATGGGTGTGGAGAATAACACTCCTCTCAACCATTTGAAATAAACCCAATTAACATAAGCACTTGACAATTATTGTAAAATAACTTTCATTTCAAAGAACATTGTACCTATTATTAAAGTAGTAGACATTCGACAATTAATAAAAGCAATGCATAAAACTTGTCATGGTGGTAGAGATCAAAGATGGCCTTGAAAATTATCCATCAAAATGGATAAACCATAAAAATATACCATATATAAAAGCTCAAGGTACATATCATATATCATTGCATGGAGAAAAATATATTAGTCATAGGGACATTCAAATAATCTTACTCATCAATAACTATTCAATAACTATATGTGGCAAAATGGTTCTTACCACTTAAGGAAAATACAATATATGCAGGTTGAATGATAAGTTCACATATATGGTAAATATGGACTAAAATGAATTGAGTGGAAGGTTTAAGATACAACTATATGTGGCAAAATGGTTCTTACCACTTAAGGAAAATACAATATATGCAGGTTGAATGATAAGTTCACATATATGGTAAATATGGACTAAAATGAATTGAGTGGAAGGTTTAAGATACAGTTGAATGATAAGTTCACATATATGGTAAATATGGACTAAAATGAATTGAGTGGAAGGTTTAAGATACAGAAGCTGGTGGCTGAATCTTTTGGCATCATTGTTCCTTCCATGGGAATAATGAGAAGCATTAGTAATGAGATTATATCTCAAATTCCCATGAGAAGCATTAGTAATGAGATTATATCTCAATTGAAAGGTAAAGTGAAGATTCCCCTCGTTGGTTTTGATGTGTTTGTTTCTTTTGAGGCAATTAGAAATTATAAACCTTGTTTTAGTCATGGTCAAACTTTAGTCTAAGTTTTCACTTGGGGGACCATCAATGTTGTATTATTTTGAGGGTTTGATGACAACAACATGCTTAGTATTTTATTTTATAGGTCTTCATCACATTGCTTAGATCGTTGAATGGAATGGGGTTTCAAAGACGAATTATTGTTTGATAGGAGCGATGATGTCGTGGCTTTTAAGATATGATTTCATTTCAGATTCGGTTCGAGTAGTATTGAATTGTAACGAGGTAATTCAATCGAATTGAATTATGGTGTCATTTGTTTAATTCTCTGGTTTTATGAGATGCTGTGTTGGAATATGGAGAAATTGTAGGTGGGTGGTGAGCATTATGAACTGGTGGTTTTTTGAAAGACGAAAGGCTGCATAACAATTTATATATATTTCATGTGTTCTACAAAGTGGAAGCAACTGTGTTCTGTTCTTTTCTGTGCTTAACATGGGATTATCCAATCCAATTCTGTACTTGTGGTTTATTAAGTGATGTCACAGGTTGACTGCATTGGAATGCCATGGGGTTTAACGGGGGTTTTGGTCTTGGTCTCAGTCCAGAGGTCTGAACGGGGGTTTTGGTCTCAGTCCAGAGGTCTGGAGAATAGAAAATGCTATCGGATTTTGGTCCAGAGGTCTGGAGAATAGAAAATGCAATGGGATTTTGGTCCAGAGGTCTGGAGAATAGAAAATGCAATGGGATTTTTGTCCGAGTGAGGGCGGGGGAATTAAAAATGCAATGGGATTTTGGTCAGTCCAGAGGTCTGGAGAATAGAAAATGCAATGGGATTTTGGTCTGAGTGAGGGCGGGGGAATAAAAACTGCAATGGGATTTTGGTCCGATTGAGGGCAGGGGAATTAAAAATGCAATGGGATTTTTTGAAGCAAGGGTGGGGGATTAGGGATTAGGTAGGTGAAGAAGAAAGAGCATGATCAGTAATGATAGGGAATTAGTTGTAAGAGATTCACACGCATGAACAATCCCAATCCATATAATGGTGGAGGAAGGGAATGATAAGCGATCGAAGCATTTCATACGTGCAAAGGAGGAGGAGAGGAGGCATTGGAATGGGGGTGTGGGGGACGTGAAGAGAGACAGAGACGGAGAGAGTGTCAGGCGTGGGGTGCATGCGTACGCGTGCATTACCAGTCCATCTGTCCATACAAAACTACTTATTTAGATTTGTCACCAGAAAGCAACTTAAACGCAGGGGAATGGGATTTTGGAAAGAAAGGAATAAAGAAAGAAAGGTGCATGATGATGACGAATTCAGGATGATGATGAATGGAATCACATAATGATAGTCGCCATTTCCAACAAACAGCAAAATTGCAGAGCAATGCAATGGCTGGCAGCAGCACAGAGCCAATCCGATAGGCGTCCCAATCCAGTTTTGTGCCTCGAGAGAGAGAAGGAGGAGGGTGGCATAAAGACATTTTTGTATTCTGTGTTTTGCCTTGGCTCTTGGGGTTTGTCGCTCGCACCCATCATCATCATCATGTGTGTGTATCTGGGTCTGTCTGTGGAAAAGGCTTCCAATCAATCAATGTTTTTTCTGACGCTCGGTATCATACCAACGAGTAAGTACTCGTGTGGGCGTAATAATCAGCGCGTATACCATCATCCCTCTGCGAGGAAAAACCCAACCAGACACAGCCATGAAAGAAGCGCACACAGAGAAATGGGAATGATGGAAGGAGATAGGATGACATGGAATGGCATGAATGGCGTGTTGGTGGAGAATGCACTGCGAATCGACCGGTGGCCCCCCTCGGACCCCACGCAGCACCACGCTCAATTCCTTTCCCCCTAACAAACCTCCTCATTCCCTTCCATTTCTTTCTTCTTCTTGTGGTGCGCGTGATCAGTTGGTGCCACTAACACATTTCAAATCGAAATCCCACTGTGAGCGGCGTGAAAACTCCATTCCCAACAGCGCCCATTGCCATCGCCATCCAATGATGCTGCTCATGCTCATGGCCATCACACCTGATCAATCCTCCTCCGCCTCGTCCTAATCATCATCATAATATTCCTTATTCCATCTCAACTCTCTAAATCCCTCGTGCTAAAGAAGATCATGTTCGATGTTCTCCCTTTCTATAAATCCCCGGCGCTGCTTTATCCTTTACCTGCATCCTAACCAACTCTTCCCTTTCTCCTGCTGCTGCAGCTCCTCCTCGTGGACAACATGCCATTCAATCTGCAATGGTAGTAATATCGCTTTACCTTTTACTCTCTTTCCCTTCTTTCAATGGCCGCTTGGCAACACTGTAGTATAGTATGCATGAAATCACGGTGTCTGAAAGGCGGGGATTGCTGAAAAATGCAATGAGGGTTTTTATCTGTATGTCTCTTGTACCACTGCATTTGTCTCAACATGGACTTGAAAATCTATCTCCTCACGTGCCGGTGCCCATTTCTTGTCCATATTTATATATAAAACCCAAAACCCCCTCTGTTCTTCAAACGATTCTCTGTGTTTCTACAGCTTTGATATCTGTCGGTTAAGACGAGTGCTGCTGTAACAGCTTTTCGTTACAAGTCCTCCGTAAGATGCATGCCATCTTTCACATCCATTTTTTTTTCTGTTTCGCACTTCGTAACGCCATTGTCATTTTTTTTTTCTTTCTATATGTGCTTGCTTGCTCGTGCACCAGGCCCACAGTAATGTGGTGACAATTTTTTTATATCTTGTGAATCATAATCATGGTCGACCACCCAGTACTTGCAGCGAATGTCAACAAAACACTGTAGGAATTTATGTAGTTACTGTTATGATCATTACTCTGGTCAGTATATTTTATGCTGTTAATCTCTTTCTGAATTCAATGTTCATTATGTGTTGCAGCGATCAGGGCGGATGTTATTATGGAGAAGGAAACAAACACTCGCACGGCCGTGAATATTCTGAATTTCGAGCAAGACCTTCGTTATGAGACTGAAGAGATTCGACCCCACGCCGGTATCGACAACTTTTTGTGGGTCAGTTACTGCAACATATGCTTGAATCTTCTGCTTTTATCTTTAAGCTGTCGGTTTTAACTTTTGGCTCCAAATGCATGTATGTGCAGTGTGTGAGAAAGCCTTCCTGATTCAAGTCGCTGTTCCGAAGGATATTCTGGAGTCTTGTATTATTCAGCACAGAGCAAAGCTGAAAAAATTCAATGGCTGCGACCGCTGGAATTGACCCGGATACCATGCCCTGTCCGGGTTTCGAGGGCTTCGAAAAGAGGCTCGAAATCGAATTCTGGGCATCCCCAAAAACTGAAGAGAAAGGCGGCCTGAGAACTTTGAGTATCTCAGACTTGGACGAAATTCTCAGGGCCGCACAGTGCACGATAGTATCTGGCCTGAGTAACAGCTTGTTCGATTCCTACATTCTTTCCGAATCTAGCCTCTTTATCTACCCTCTGAAAATTATCATCAAGACCTGCGGAACCACGCAGCTCCTGAAATCAATCCCTCCTCTGCTGCATCACGCAGGCAAGCTCTCTCTAAGAGTACGCCGATGCAGATACAGCCGTGGAACCTTCCTGTTCCCTGCAGCGCAGCCTTTTCCTCACCGGAACTTCAACGAAGAAGTGAGATTTCTGGATCACCACTTCGCCCATCTCGGTTCCAAAGCATACCTTATGGGAGCCGAATCCAACAAAATAAATTGGCACGTATACTCAGCCGTTGCGGAGGAAGAGGACTCGAACCCTTCACCTACGGCTTACACGCTGGAAGTGTGCATGACGGAGCTAGACAGAGACCTGGCAGCACACTTCTACAAGAGGCCGGGCAACGAGATGGCAAATGAAATGACGGTGTCCGCCGGGATCAATACTCTGCTGCCCAATTCCCAGATTTGCGATTTCGCCTTCGAGCCCTGCGGCTACTCCATGAACAGCATTGAATCGAGCGGGTATTCGACCATACATGTTACACCCGAGGAGGGTTACAGTTATGCTAGCTTCGAAGTAATGGGCTACGACCCTCGAACTCTGGACCTGCAAGACCTTTTAAGCCGCGTTGCAGGTACATTCAATCCCTCTACATTGTCCTTCTCTGTCTACACAAACGATTCTCGAGATGGACAAGATCCTTTGAATTCTTGGGTGGTTTCGGCTCTCCCGAGTGGTTACGAATGCGAAACCACCAGCCGTCAAGAATTTCAAGCGGGAGGGATAGTAGTTTTTCATACATTCACCAAGAAAGCTACCACTTCCAGTCCAAATTCAGCTAAAGCCCCGCTGCCAATATTTCCCATGGAGGAAATTGCACAGACGCAGTCAAGCAACAAGAGCATGAAGGACTCCATTAATAAAAGTTACAGAAAGTGCAGCTGTGGATTGGACGTTGCTGCCACCAGAACACTACAAGCCGATACAATACCCACTGCTGCTGCTCCTGCTATTGATATGGGCAGGAGATACTGAGCAATCTTTCCCTTTTTGTTTTGGGCCTTGAAATTAATATTAAATTATTATCTTGTTTCCAAGATTTTGATGTGAAAGAGCAAAGGTAGCTAAAAGGGATTAAGCTACTTACTGGTCCAGAGTTATATGAGACCCCAAATGTTCATGTACATGTAGAAATGTATACCCCGGAGACCTGTTTGGATGTAACAGGCCCTGAGAATAGTTATTGAATGTGATTGTCCCATTTTCATCCTTTGGGCAGAGTGATTGTGAGGCATTCTCTGCTGTGCCTATTGGGCAATTGTACAGCAGATTAAAAAAAAAAACTTGTGATCTAAGTAGTTTCTCCAGTTGTCTGTAATAGCTGGTATAATATGAGGAGGAATATACATATGTGAACATTTTCACAATGACAACAATAGAGACAAATTGCTTATTTCCATGAATCTCTGAAATCTTGTGTGTATTAGTAAGTGGATGTATTGCTATCTCAATATGGACATCAGGGAAATCTTGATAAGAATGAATCATTGCATCCTCACCTACGAGTCAGGGTTAGCAACCATACACAAAAATTTACTACTTCAGCAATCCATGACAGTTTTACCACTTCAACAATCCATGACAGTTCTAACAGTTTAGTACTCTGTTTCCACAAAAACAATTCTAAAATATGATACATTTAAAAAAAAAGAGACAATGTAATCACTCTCAATCTCATATAAGCTGTGATTATAGTTTTAATGCTGGACTTCCATGACCCAAATATAAGCTTATTATAGTTGTAATGCTGAACTTCCATGACCCAAGCATAATTATTGGGCATAGTATTTATGTAACACCAACAATACCAATAAATAAAATGCACTATTTTCTTCCTTTTTCAGATTGTTTTTCAAAATTTACAATTTTATTACAATAAAATTGCAATCTCATTGCTATCTTCGATCTCTTTGAGTCTGTCAAAATTGTAATGAATAATGAATGGTTTAAATTGATTTTTTTTTTTACCATATTTAAACAAGAATGAAGTCTTTATTAAAAGACAATAACATATTCAATGGATTGGGGCAGGCTCTTTTCACTAACTGCTTTTTACTAACTGTAAAAATGATAAAAATAAAATTTTATTATAAAAATGTTTTCATAATCATCAAACTAATAATAATAATTACTAATAATAAGAATTACAAGTAATTTTTTTTTTCAACAGGAAAATTGTTTTTTATATTACATATATAAATGAGTACACTTTACAATTTTTTCAAGCTTTGATTTTTGCATGACCACCTCCTACTTCTGAACATAATAGAGCCTTTTCAAAAAGGAACCAGTCACATCATAATTACACACAGTAAAAATAGATGTCCTCCATCTAAGGTAAAACCACAACTATAAAAAAAAAACAGTCCTCATACACTGGGATCAGCTTTGATGGTCAAAACCAAAAATAGACATGCTGAGTCAAAAAAGATTTACAAGTGATTTAATCCATCAGATCATGAATTTTTTAATTATACTCTTTCATATATATAAATATTTGAAGGTGGCAAAACCATCATAATTCAGTCGTCAATTAGCAATGAGGACAGTTATCAGTGGCTGCTGCAAGGCTGATTCATCACCCTTATTTAAGGTAAACCAGGCCACCTAAAATAACTAGCTGGTAATCCAGACTTCGCTCCTGCTAGATGCCTATAAGTCTTGAGCCATTGACCTGTTTCCTTATATCTTAGGAAGATGAACTCTTAACCAATCAAAAACAATTTTAAATTTAATCTAGAACCAACTCTTCTACATACAATATAAAATAAAAAACTTTTATTTATAAAAACAGATTTTATTATTAAATTTGTGCATTCTTGTAAATTGAATCTGAAACATCTTCCACTTTATGAAGAAGTCATTATCTGTAAAAAGACAGAGTTGTGTTATAGTGGACCAAAAAGTAGTTAAAAAGATTATGTATATATATATAATCATCCTCGTGCTTCTCATTAACCAATAATATTTTTTCCAATTATTTATGTCTCTTGAATTCTTTAAATTAATTTAACAAGTCAATGGGATTCTTTGTTACAAAAGAAACTTATCTGCTATGTGCACGCGACTTATTTCTACTGCTTTCTTTTTAAATAAGTTATTATTTCTTAATAGCACGCACGCTTTCTCGACAATGAAATTAAATTTAAATACATTTTTGAATTTACTAAATACTTAACCAATGATATATATTTTTTCTTTTCTATAATAAAGGTTTATCCACAACAAAATCTGTAAATAAAATTTAATAATCACAAAATTCCAAAGTTTAATGATATATATTTTTTCTTTTCTATAATAAAGGATTATCCACAACAAAATCTGTAAATAAAATTTAATACTCACAACATTCCAAAGTTTATAAAGAGATTTAGATAGGAGTTCGTTGGTGGCTTATGATTCATCATATCTCAATTCTTTACTTATTTAAATTCAAGTCAAAACCGATTTGTAAATAGAATTGGTAATCACAAAATTTCAAACATTATAAAGAGATTTCGAGTTTATTGGTTGCTAGTGATCACCATATCTCAATTGTTTACATATTCAATATCATATAAAATTTGTGTTCCACATTAATAATAATAATAATCTATTTTTAAGGTCACAGTCAAGCTACACTAAATTGGTATATGAGATCCTTTTGTTTGTGGGACAAGGGATCCTCCTCTACCTAGCGATTTGACTGGTAAAGTCTACGGAGGTATACATACCCTACCCCCCTCTTTTGAGGGGTAACTGGTAAAGTCTACGAAGGTATACATACCCTAGCCCCCTCTAGATTTGAACTTGTAACCTCTTAAGAGGAAACACATGTTCTTAACCATTATATTTTAAATTGAATTTATTCGACCTTAATTTGATTAAAGATTTATATTTGTAAATATAATATTTTTCTCACAAAAATATTTGATAAAATATTTAAGACATAAGTTATCTATATTAGGTTAGTTATAGTAGTAATTATATATATATCTCTTTTTTATTGAATTTGGATTAATTAAGTAAAATTAATTTGGATTAATGAATTTTGATTATGAAAGTGTTAATATAAGTCTTTTTAAAGTGGAAATTGGTTTTGAAAAGTGTGATTTTCAATTCTAAAAATGCTAATTTCAAATAATTTATAATCTATGATTTGCAATTCCAAAAATGTGAATTTTGAAATACTAATTTCAAATGTGTGAATTCCAATTCCAAAAGTATCAATATCTAATTGCTACAATCTGTATTTAGATTTCAATATTAATGTGTGAATTTTGATTCCAAATATGTCAATATCTAATTGCTACAATGTGTATTTAGATTTCAATATTTTGAATTTTTTTCCTATTGTTTATACAATATCTAAATCCAAGATTCATGTAAGTTGTAACATATTATTTTTATATGTGCATTCATAATATCACTATAATATCCATTGCTAAATATATCAAGAATCATTGTGTTCTAGAGTTGTACTTTTTAATAAACATTTAAGGCATCATCACTCAAATAAAGTCGCATTCATCAATATCACTCCCACTCTCTACGTTATGCTCTATTTGATCTTGTTGTGCCTTAATTATTGCAAGGTCCTTCTCAATTATTTTTATTTTCTCTCCTGTCCATTTGGCCCTTGGTTAGGGAAAATTTTAAGAATCCATACTTATCTTAAAGTGTAGAAACGATAACGAATCTAACTAATTCTTAAAATGGCAACCATAAAATGTTTGGTGATATTTTTGTAAAGATATTAAAATTTCTAAGGAGTTTATATACTTTCTAGAAAATTTTGACGAGTTTTAGAGTAAAATTCTTTTATGCTATAAAATTTGGGTGAATAAAATGGAAATTGACGACTTGTTTTTAGGAAAAAAAACCATGGAAAATTAACCCATGGGAAAAATTTAGATTGTTTTTTATTCAAATGATTTTTATGTGTTTCTTTGTTAACCTTTGATGTTCGAGCTGGCTTCCACTACTGAACCTCTACTTTGTAAGACTTAATACTAGCATATGGATCTTGATAAACACTTCCCTTTTCCCTATCCAACCATATAGCACAATCTTGATCTAGTGATTGTACTAGGAGCATTTACCCCTTTACAATATCATCCTTTAGAGAGGATGAATATCTAGGCTTGTTACATAGAGGTCCAACATAGAAATCCTCAACTGTAGGGACATTTTCCTTTAAATATGTTTCCATAAACTCATGTGAGGATTTTATAGGAGCATTATTTCTTATTTTCTGCATTATGCATGGCTATAAATTAGTTGTTGAGTGCTCAATGCTCTGAAAGGGAGTGTTCAAAGATTTATATATAGTCTCTTACTACGTTATCTTGGGATGCCAATATTTTCCCCCTCCCTTATCAATCCCTTTTTTCCAGAATAAAATATATGTTTCTAATCTCTTTTTTATTTTATCCATATCGGAATATCTTGTTAGCTTTAGATTTAACAATTAAGACTACCCCATTGGTAAGTTTGTGTTTCCATCAAGAAAAGAATGCCACATATTATTAGGAGGTGACCAATTTTCATCCCAAAGAGAGGTTTTGTATTGCACAACTGGCCTATCATCATTGAGTTGGAATTTTGAAGAACGCACATCCTTTTATACCAATGATCTTGGATTTGCCATCCAAAAGGTGCAGTTCCACAATCTATTGAAGTCAAAATATTTATCAATTAAGTATGGGACATATGAATTGCAATCCTCACATGTCCTATAAGTGTACATCATCTCTGGTAGCGAAAATATGTCTTTTCACATTAATTTAGTTGATAACCTCCCATAAGTTCCAGTGTAGTAAAACTTCAAAGATACAAAAGATAATATAACCCTTAAATTCATAAATAACCCTTGAACATCAAAGATAATAAGACATTCACCATGAACAACACCAAGAATATAAATATAAAAACCCTTAAGGTAGGGTAACACCATCAAATACTCATTATGGAAGGAATCACTCCACAATCGATGCTTGCTGGAAGACAATAAAATTCAACACATATCCAATACAATGATACTTGTTTGTTTATACATTCTCATGAGTCTTCCTAGGGGTCTTATGCCAACTACCCCTTATCGTTATATTCTTTCCTTTTAATTACATAGGTTTATTCCATTATTATGGCCACATTACATTCATGATCCCCTTATGTACCCCATATTATCCTCCATACATACATTACATTCCATCCCCCTTGACATGTTTCATCCTCGAAACATGGGAAGAAGCCATATAATATGACCTACTAAGAAATTTAATCAACTAGTACCATGCATGAGCATCCACCAATCCTAGTGAAATGTGGACACAGGGTCCAATTGTGGCTTTTCTTTGATCTTGATTATAGTTTATTCTTAGAATCCATGTCTTTGTCATGCTACTCTAACATATCCATGCATTTCTTTTAGTCCTCCATGTTCCTCCATAATAGTTTCCTCTCTAGTTCCATGTTGATATGTAGTAAGTTTGTTGACACTCATTCCCTAACCTAGATGATTGTTGATTCTTCGAGTTGTGGGGGTGGTGATATACATCCACCTTAACTATTGATTTAAATTATTTCTTTGACTCTTCAACATGTGGTTCCTTAGCTTCGTCTTGCTATTTATTCCCTTCCTTTGGTTTTTATTCAAGTTATTCTATAGGACCTTCTTCTGATTCAACCCTAGACTGATTCTGGTGGACATTGGTGGCTGCCCACCTATTCCACTAGCTCAAATTATAGTTTCCATCTTGGTAGTTTTTCTATAGTTTTTAGGGTCCCAAACTTTCGGTACCAGATGTATTGGGCCGTTTGAAATGTGCACTCCTCAGTGAGACCTTTCTGATGGGGCACCGAGCACCCAAAATGGAGATTGTATGGAAAATTTGTGCCCTCGTGAAGTTGATGTATCAACTACCCCCATCGGGGCCCACAAATGTTTGACGTTTCATCTTCCAAGGTTAGGGTTTTGAATGTTTAGTGTTTTCTCATTTATGATTTATGTTAAAATGGCCTTTGTAGCCTCTTTGTAATTAGCTTCTTGCGAATAAGTGTAGCCAACACATCTCTCTTCAAAGATAAGCTACCACCATTCTAGCTAGCTTGTGTGCTTTTCATTTTGCAGTCTTTTGTATTCCAAACAATCATTGATAGAATTTGAGTTTTACTGTATTACTATGTTCCATGCAATATCTCTGTGTATTTCCTTGTTATTTCTATTTTATATTTCTTCCTTCATGTCGTTCTCAAAATAATACGGATCAATGTTATCAGAGCATTCTACTCCTTTTCATTCTTAGTGCATGTCCTCGATGAGGTCAGGGTATAGAGAGTTGGGTCTCAAGCTTGTTCTCTTGAGGAAAACCGCTCTCACCCTCCCAATAAACCTCCCATGGTGGAAGAAAATAGGGACAATGGAGCAGGAGATCCCATCAAACTATTTCTCGAGGAAGCCCTCGTGCGACAGAGGAATGGGATGATGGATAATGTTTCCCAAATCCTTCGACAACTACCAACAACAACAAAGGCACCTTCAACCAATAGTCCCTTTGGAGGAGTGACGCCATTTAAGGTACATGTTAACTTTGATATTCCTTTATTTGAAGGTCATATAGATGTCAACGCTTTGGAAAAATGGTTAAGTCTACCAGAGGTTATTTCTCTATCCAAAAATTTTCCAACAGTGAAAAAATCACCTTCGCGCTCCATAAGGCCCTTCCCCATATCAGATATTGGTGGGAGACTTCCTATGAGCAACATGCCAAGGATGAGTCTACAATTTTTGGGCCAGGACCCACTTGGGTGAATTTTGTTGATTCCCTCAAGGAGAAATACTACAATGTTGGAAACCATGATGACCAGTACACGAGATGGACAACTCTGTGTCAGGAGAGAGACCAAATGGTGCATGAGTACACAAACATCTTCCATATATTTTGCAAAAATATTGGTATTAAAGACTCTGAGTAGCACCTGGTTTTAAACTAACACAATGGCCTACATAGATACATCCAAATAGATATGGAGTTCTTGGACATCTCCTCACTGGGAGCAGCTTACCGATATGTTTTCAATATCGAGCAGAAGTTCAAGCAAAAGAATAAGTGATATTTCAGTTCTACAAACCCATTGCAGTAGAAGCTCAGTAAGAGTGGTCCTAAATCCCATGGAAAATGTGTAAATGTGTTGAACCTGCACACAATAGATCTGGATAGCAAATGACATACACAATTTGTAGAGAAAATATGAGAAAAGAGAAGCGAGAGAGAAAGAATGGAAGGATTCACTTTAACCAAATGAATGAATGATAATTTACACATGATATACTCCGTATAAATCAACTAATGTGCACTGGAGGAGAAGCCAATGTGCCATACTAGTGGTGTAGAGTGATCTGGACACACACCAACAGTTACAAGAGTAAACTTCTACCTAGTCTAGTCTCTCAGGAAGTTACGGGAGTGAAATGCCACCTAGTCTGAGTTAACTAGTCTCTCGACCTTCAATTAATTGACTGAAACATAGTGAAGTGAGGAGGAGATCAGGGAATCATGAGTAATGCGCTAGTCTGGTGATGATCCCTAGGACAATGTGCATTAGCTGGTGATGATCCCAATGCTTCATGGTGGTAATCCTAATGTGGCATCTAGAATCCACTCAACTGATCAAACTGAAGTGTGAACTGAAGAGAATATTATCCTAGAGGAATATTCTCCCTAAACTATAGGAGACTGAATAATGACTAATAAACATAGGTAAAACCTTAGGAAAAATAAATCCTAGGTGTGTGTGAAG
>SNQJ01S0058620.1:20664-40165 GCA_010110895.2 Picea sitchensis
ATCTTGTACTTGAACATTTAAGTGGGGTAAAAGGAGGTTTCCCCCTCGAAGAGGCTTATTATATGAAATTATCTCTTTTTCAAGGCGTTGAGTACTTTTTCTGAGGTTTTTCTATGCTATATTGATATTTGGTTCTTAACAGTTTTTGGATCCAAAGTGATAAATTCCACCTCAAGGATGTGTCCCCTCATCTCGTCCTATTTTCCAAAAATCCCTTCCATGGTGGTCTAGGATTCATTGGGAGTTTTACAGAAGGATATGTGAAAGAGGAGTTCAGGAGAAATGAGACTTCAAATAGTTCCAAACGCTTCATCCATTCGATTTAAATACTTGAATTTTTCTATGGGTGATGTTGGTTCGGTTTCTGTGTTCATGGTTAGCCTATATAATCCTCTTCCTCAAAGATGAATTGTCATCTTCTCCTTCCATGCAAAAAAATTGTACTGTGTAAGAATGAATTCTTTTGGAAATTCCATTTTTCCGCTGTCTACAATCTTCAGTACCTGCAAAAATAATTTGGTGTGTCTTTTCCCTAGCATTCTGTTGGCTCTGATACCATGTAAATGTGTTGAACCTTCACATAATAGATCTAGCTAGCAAATGACATACACAATTTGTAGAGAAAATATGATAAAATAGAAGCAGGAGAGAAAGAATGGAAGAATTCTCATTAACCAAATGAATGAATGATAATTTACACACGATATACTCTATATAACTCAACTAATGCGCACTAGAGGAGAAGCCAATGTGCCATAGTGGTGAGATAGAGTGATCTGGACACACACCAAAAGTTACAAGAGTAAATTGCCACCTATTCTAGTCTCTCAGGCAGTTACGGGAGTGAATTGCCACCTAGTATGAGTTAACTAGTTTCTCAGTCTTCAGTTAACTGAATGAAACAAAGTGAAGTGAGGAGAGGATCACATAATCACTAGTAATGAGATAGTCTGATGATGATCCCAAGGAAAATGCACATTATTTGGTGATGATCCAAATGTTGCATGGTGATAATCCCAATGTGGCATCTAGACTCCACTCAACTGATCAAACTGAAGTGTGAACTGAAGAGAATATTCTCCTAGAGGAATATTCTCCATAAACTATAAGAGACTTAATAATGACTAATAAACATAGGGAAAACTTTAGGAAAAATAAATCCTAGGTGTGGGAAGTATCTCCAACAAAATGACAGAGCAAGGATGGCTAGTCCCAAGACAACCATTCCAAGCCACCAACAAAGGGTAATGGGAAGTCGAACAAGGACACTAGAAAGTGGTGCGACTTCCACAAAATCCCTTGGAAGAATAATGATTAATTTTGCTCCAAACTTATTATTGTCACTCCAAAAAATTATTGTTATCTGAGAAGAAAGCCTCGGGTTGGGATACTGACTCAGACTATGATTCAGAACTAGAAATGGGAAAATAGATTATTGATGTAGAACTGAGTGTCACCATCGCTACCAAAAACGTCCAGCCAAAGGAACTAGAGGCGCTTGAAGAAGGAGAGTGACTCTTCCACTCATAGATGTGGGTGAAGGGGACCCCACTCCATTTCATTGTTGACAATGGTAGTGAGAAGAACCTAATCTCAACAATGGTCATCAATAGGTTGAACCTGGAAATGATGTTTCATCCTCAACCATACACCATCGATTGGCTCAATGAGGGACATGGCATCTATGTCAACAAACAATAACTCCTGCACTACAACATCAAACCCTTTAGATATGAGGTATTGTGTGATGTTTCCCCTTTGAAGTTTGTGATTTTTTTTAGGAAAACCATATATGTGGAAGCGTCATCCTTTTATGAATCTAGGCCCCACAGTTTCATTATTACTTTGGGATATCATCTCTACATGGTACCAAAGCCAGTCCCAACTACGACGGTCTCTTTGATCTCCACAAAGTAGTGCAGAAAGGTGGTCTCTCATATTGGTATATTTATCCTCTTTATGATTCGGTCGGAGGGTGATGGAAGGTCACTTCAATTTCCAAAACCTCTATGTGGGCTCTCTCTACACAACAATAATAGGTGGACAAGATAGTACAAGAGCACAAATAAATATTTTCCTCGCCTATTGGGGTGCTTATGCACTGTCAGGTAGAGCACTAATTTTATTTGACATCGATTTATCCTCTATGTAACGACCCAATGTACATGCATTCTGTTATGGAGAATGAAGAAATCAAACGCTAGATCCAAGAGATAATTTTGAACAACCACATCAGACAAAGCTGCTCACCTCTTGGGAGCCCAATTGTTTTGGTACAAAATAAGGAAGGGACATGGAAATTTTGTATCGATTACAAAGACCTAAAAAAGATCACAGTCAAGAATCGATACACAATCCACCAGATTGATTATATTCTTGACTAGCTCGAGGGAGCCAAGTTTTTCAGTAATATTGATCTGAAGTTAGGCTGCCACCAAGTGTCAATTGAGAAAAATGATGTATGGAAGACAACCTTAAATTCTAAAGAAGGTCTCTTCGAGTGGTTGGTCATGCCTTTTGGCTTGACTAATTCCCCGACCATGTTCATGCAGATGATGTATGCCATATTGTGACCATTCACAAACTCCTTTGTGGTTGTATATCTAGATGAAATCTTCATCTTTAGAAAAACTCGGGAGGAAAATTTGAAGCATATTCAATAGGTCTTGGGAACCCTGTGAAAACAAAATTTATATGCCAATTTCGAGAATTGTTCCTTCAATATGCATAGAATCCAATATTTGGGATACCTCATGGATGAGCAGGGTATCCATGTGGATCCAACCAATATCCAAGTCATCCGCGATTGGTCGACCCCGAAGACAATGACCGAGCTCCACAACTTCTTGGGACTTGCCAAATTTTACCATAGGTTTGTGTTGGGGTTATCTCATATCGCTTGGGACCTAAGCTAGGTGACCAAGGGTGGATTAAAGGTCAAGCTTTTATGGGATGCATCCCAAGAGAAAGTATTCAAGGATTTCAAATTTCTCCTCTACTCAACACCATTCCTTATTCTGCTAGACCTACAACAACCATTTGAGATTGAGATAGATGCTTTAGATTATGCTATCGGTTTATTCCTCACTCAACATGGGCATCAGGTATCCTATCAAAGTGAAACATTATCTGATGATGTTCACATATACCCCACCTATGACAAAGAGATGTACTCCATTGTGTAGGCATGTCGATAGTAGAAGCATTACATTTTGTGGAAGGAAACGATCATCCACACTGATCATAGGAATTTTCAATTCATGTAGACACAGGGAAAGTTACATAATGATCGCCATCATAAGTGGTCCATGTACCTACAACGATTCCAGTTGAACATCAAGTACAAGAAGGGAAACACAACCGTGTCGCATATTTCGTTAGTTGACCCTTGATTGTGTCACTAACCACAGTTCTTAACTCCTATGGGCATGAGATGTCTGGGTGACCACAATTATACAATAATGACTCTAACTTTTTTTCTTCCTCTTAGACATTGAGCGTATGAAAAATAGTTCTAGAATTTCATCTCTAGGATATATTGCTATGCCATCTGAGCCATATATATGTTCCTTTGAGCGAGCATGGAAAGATAATATTGGAAGCTCATTACAGTTGGGAAGTAGGAAATTTTGGTGTAGAAAAAATAGTGGCAGTAGTGAAAAAGCATTTTTATTGGTCAAATCTTCAACAAGATGTCTAAAAATACATCATATCCTTAACTATATGTACCATTTCCAATCCCCCCATCAAGAAACATGGGCTATACACCCCTCTTCGTACTCTATATAGGCCTTGGGAGTCCATATCGATGTATTACATATTTGGTCTGCCTTCAACCAAGCATTGGAAAGACTGTGTATTCATAGTCATTGATTGATTCTCTAATATGGATTTTTTGGCATGCTACAAGAAGAGGATCACAACCAAGGCCACCACCAAGCTCTTCTTTGAACATGCTTGGGTTCATTTTGGGTTCCCAGGAACCATTATCTCAGATTGAGACAGTAGATTCCTGAGCACTTTATGGTCCTGCCTATGGTCGATGATGGAAAACAACCTGACCAAATCAAATTCCTTCCACTCACAAACTGATGGAAAAACAGAGGTAGTAAATGGGATGATTTTCCATATTTTGAGGATGTACAATTCCAAACATCCATGCACATGGGATTAAATCCTTCCTTATTTTCAACATAGCTACAATATATCCCTCCAAAAATCTATTGGCCACATCGTTTTTTTGGTTTGCTTGGGGTATCAACCATTGCCCCCCATTGACGTAGCTATGCCCATTGCAGCTACACAAGAAGATTCATCCCATGCTCATACTGAGGATAATCGAGCAGCCAAATTTTTTGAGTGAATCCAACACATCCAACAACAAGTTCATGATATTTTGTAGAAAGCTAATGCCAAGTAAAAGCATCATCACGATCAACATCGGGTGCCACACAAGTTTTAGGTGGGATATAAGGCATGGATGAATTTGTTGAAAGAGAGCTTCACAAGAACCCATCGGAAGCTATGCCAAATATGATACGGTCCTTACAACATCACCAAGGCTATGGGTGATAATTCTTTTGAATTAAGTATTCCTCCTTTCCTTGGCGTGCACTTGGTATTTAATGTGGAATTGCTTTGACCATAATTTTGACCTCTCCTCGACACTTCGGATGCGACCAAGCACTTGGCCAATACAAACCTCAATCTTGACTGCATTGAAAAGGAAAAAATTGATTGAATCATGGACACCATAATGAAGGGCACCTGCCAGCAGAACATCCACCTCTATTGGGTTGTCAAAGAAATAATTTTTCTTCATCAGGGAAGTGGCTCACTAGGAGTTAGATTCAACAAAAGTTTCCCCATCTAATGAAGGAACTTGATGCAATGGAGATGATTTATTCCTAAGGGGGTACAAATGATCTAGGTGGACATCGGTGGCTGCCCACCTATTCCACTAGCTCAAATTATAGTTTCCATCTTGGAAGTTTTTGTACAGTTTTTTAGGTCCCAAACTTCCAGGGCCATTTTGAGGACCTAAATGACATATTTTTGACTTGGAATCACCTTATAGATCCCTATTGGGATGTTTTGGGCCATTTATAATGTGTACTCCTTGGCTATAACTTTCTGATGGGGTACCGAGCACCCCAAACATAGATCATATGCAAAATTTGCGCCCTCGGGAAGTTGATGTATCAACTACCCCCATAAGGGCCCACAATTATTTTGGCGTTTCATCTTCCAGGGTTAGGATTTTGGATGTTTAGGGTTTTCTCATTTATGCTTTATGTTAAAAAGGCTTTTGGAGCCTCTTTTCAATCAATGTCTTGCGAATGAGCATAGACGACACATCTCTCTTTAGAGATAAGCTACCACCATTCTATCTAGCTTGTGTGCTTTGCGTTTTACAATCTTTTGTATTCCAGACAATCATTAAGAGAATATGAGTTTTACAATATTACAATGTTCTATGCAATATCTCTATGTATTTCCTTATTATATCTCTATTATATTTCTTCCTTCATTTCATTCTTAAAGTAATATGGATTAGTGGTATCAAAGCAGTCTTCTCCTTGTCAATCTTAGTGCATGTCCCTGATGAGGTTAGGGTATAGAGAGTTGGGTATCAATATTGTTTCTCTTGAGGACAACCACTCTCACTTGCCCAAGCAACATCCCATGGAAAAAGCAAATAGGGATGATGGGGCAAGATATCCTATCAAATGGTTGCTCAAGGAATCCCTCATGCGATAGAGGAACAAGATGATGGATAATTTCACCCAGATCCTTCGACGGATGCCAACATCAATGAAGGAACCTTCAACTAGCAGTCACTTTGGAGGAGAAACATCATTCAAGGTACAAGTTAAATTTGATATTCCTTTATTTCAAGGCTAGATAGACGTTGGAACTTTGGAAAAAGGGTTAAGTATGAAAAAGGGTTAATTCTCTGTCCAAATTTTTTCTAAAAGTGAAAAAATCACCATCATGCTCCTTAAGGATCTTCCCCATGTCAGAGATTGGTGGGAGACTTACTATGAGAAACATGTCAAGATTGAGTCTGCAATTTTTTATTTGACAACAGAAGTATTCCAATAGAGGAATAACACCTTCAATAACCACTAACACAACCAGATCAAGGATCATCACACTGATGTTTTGATGTGGTAAAACCCCTATGAGGAAAAATCCACGGCCCCAACCAACGCAACTACTTGGACCATTTTATTAATGCAAAATAAAAATATTACAAATATATTTTACAAGAGAGTTTCTCACAATAGATCATTGACAAATGACCCTCCATGCTCCTTAAATAGAGATCATGGACCAATCACGTGTTAAGTCACAGATCAATGTAGTCGTTAAGATCAAAGAGAATATGAACCATCAGATCACTCTATGTCGGGAACATATCGTGACCATCATATTTCCTAACTACAAATGCATATTAATGCATACTAAAGAAACACACTAAGAAACACACTTTTACCTAATCAACACATTAGACTAAGTAGATCTTAACTAACTCCTAAGTGTCTAAATATCCTAACATCCCCCCTTAAGAACAACTTTGGATAGGATTGAAGGATTTACAATAGTGACACAATAAGAGAAGGAAGGAGGCACTGGAGCCTATCCTCCCTTAATGACAACTTCCTGAACTCCTAACATAGATCAAAGTTTAGAAAATTTCGCTTCTATAAGAGACTTTGTGAAAATGTCTGCAACTTGATCTTCTGTAGGGAAAAAGAGCACTTCAATAACTTGATCATGAATGAGCTTTCTGATGAAGTTAATGTTTAGCTCAATGTGTTTGTTGCGTTGATTTTGAACTGGGTATTTTGCGAGCTTGATGGCACTCTGATTGTCGCACCAAAGGCTGGTCGGATGTTGTTGATGGAATCCAAACTATGAAAGGATATTTCAAGTCCATAAGGCTTCCTAACTTGCATTTATCATTGCTCAGTACTCTACTTTTGCTGAACAAATTGCAATAGGCTATTGTTTTTTACAGGCCCAAGCGACAGGTCCTGAACCAAGGTTGAAAACATAACTTGCAGTAGACTTCCGATCATTAGGGTTGCTGACCCAATCTGATTAGTGAAACCAACCAATAAAGGAATCCCCCCCAAACTTTAATGTATCTTGAATTGAACTGTAGCTCGAACATACCGAAGTATCCTTTTAGCTTCTTTCCAATGACTTTCATGGGGTGTTTGCATATACCGGGCAACAAGACCAAAAACAAAGGAAAGATCAGGATGGGTATGAGTCAAGTATAAGAGGATACCAACTAACTGAAAGTACAAGGTGGCATCAACTTCGGGAGAAGTATAGGTGGCAACAATCTTGACTCCAGACTTGAAGGGATAAAGGGTTGGTTAACAATCTTCCATGTGAAAGCGACGAAGAAGGTCACAAGCATACTTATACTGGGAAAGAAGAATTCCTTCATTGGTTTGCAAAACTTGGAGGCCAAGGAAATAATGCAAAAATCCTAAGTCTGCCATTTCAAATTTCTTCTTAAGGCTGGTTTTCACATGGTTTAAAATTTTTGAGTTACTACCAATAAGGATAAGGTCATCAACATAAAGGAAAAGGATTATGAGATGGATTCCTACTTTCTTGGTATAGACATTAGGATCAAAATGGCATCTAGAAAATTCGGTGTCAATAAAAAAGTTTTCAATTTTGGCATACCAAGCTCGGGGAGCTTGCTTAAGACCATAAAGAGATTTCTTAAGGCGAAAAACAAGGCTAGAGTCATTCTAGACATAGCCAGGAGGTTGTTCCATGTATTTATTCTTGCAAATACCCATGCAAGAAGGCATATTTAACATCCATCTAATGGACCTCCCATTTATGTGAGGAAGCAAGGGCAAGAACAAGGTGGATGGAATTCATTTTGGCTATAGGGGAAAATGTTTCATTATAGTAAATTCTTTCAACTTGGGAAAATCCTTTGGCAACTAACCGAGCCTTGTGTCTTTCAACACTTACATATTATGCATAATTAGTTCTGTAGACCCATTTACATATGACAAGTTTTCTTCCTTTTGGAAGAGGTACAAGATCCCAAGTATCGTTTTCCATTAAAGAACAATACTATTCATTCATTGTTGTATCCCAATCTGGATGACCTGAAGCTTCTGCAAATGTCTCTGGATCACGAGTCTCTGAAACTTGAGCCAAAAGAGAAGAGGCTCACTGGAACTATGAACGTGTCTGACGATGATCTGAAGGATTGCCAAGAAGATCACCAACTACTTCTTGTGTTGAACAGACCCATCTAGGAAGCAATGGAGCTGGTGCTGGTTCAATTTCAAAGGATTCATCTGGAGGAAAGTGAGAAGGGAGAGGTGGATTTTCATCGTCACTGTCATCATCTGAATAATAAACCAAAATAGGAACAAAAGAAGGCACAAACGTTGGAGATGGATCACAGGATGAAGAAGGCACAATCGCTGAATTAGGCTCATAGGCCAAGAGATTTTCATAAAATTTAACATCTCTTCTAATCATAATTTCATTACAATGTGGTTGAAGAAGTCTACAACATTTGAAATCTTCAGAATAACCAACAAATATACACTTCTCAGTTTAGGCTGCAATGCTTTCCTTTTCTCATCAGGAATGTGAGCCCATGCTATACTTCCAAATACATGGAAGTGACTTACATCTGATTTAATTTTATTCCAAGATTATTTCTGTGTTATATTTTTAAGATCCTTTGTGGGAGTGTGCTTTACTATGTAATTTTCACAGTTGATGGCTTCCACCCAATACTTTAGACTTAATACCTTAGATTGGATCATACAATTAGCCATTTCTTCTAATGTGCAGTTCTTTCTCTCATCAACACCATTTTATTGTGGTGTATATGGAATAGTGTGTTGCATTTGGATGCCCTTTGTAGTGCAGTAACTTATAAAATTATTGTTCACATATTCAACTCCATTATTTGTTCTTAACCTTTGAATTTGATGTCCAAATTTCTTTTCTACAAGGGCCTTGTAGGCCAGAAACTTGTCAAAAACTTCGCTCTTAAGTTTCAAGAAGTAAACCCAAGTACATATGGAAAAGTCATCAATGAAAGTTAAAAAATACTTGCACCCAGAATAAGAAGGAGAAGAAAGTGGACCACACAAGTCATTATGAACAAGCTACAAAGGTCTCAAAGCATGCCAAGAGGCACATTTGTCAAAACTATCCCGATGATTTTTTTCGAGAACACAACCAACACAAACACCATCTCTACATGAAACAAGAGGTAGACCATTCACCATATATTGATTACATAGTTGTTGCAATGAGTGATAGTTTAGATGAACAAACCACTCATGCCAAAGTTTACTTAAGTCATCGTTATGAGAAACAAAAACTGATGGAAAATATGATGACCCAAAGTTGTCAAACTTGTACAACCTGGTAATATCATCAACAATTTCAGTTGTAAGAACCTGCTTAGGATATTTGAGATCCTTGATTACAACTTAGTGAGGTGAAAAATCTACGGTTTTAGATTCACCTGAATGAGTGATTTGATATACTGATAAAAAGTTACAAGAAAGACTTGGAACACATAATACATCATTAAAATGACCATTATCCACTTGAACTATTCCAGATCCTACAACACTAAGAGATCTATCATCACCAAAAAATATTTTCTTGGTGTTACATTCATTTAGAGCAGAAAATATGGCTTAATCCTTATCCATATGATAAGATACTCCAGAATAAATAAGCCACTCATTAGAAGGAGGATTAGAAGTTGCATTGAAGGAGAAACTAAAAGAAAAAAGTGCATGTCCATGAGAAGAAGAAGAAGAATTAGAATTAATATTGATGTTGTGATTCTTCATCTCTTCTTCTAAAGCTACCATCTTCTTGAAACATTTGGACTCGTCATGAACATATTTATCACAAAATTTGCAATGTCTATTAGTATTCTTATTTTTAGATTTTGCTCCTTTGTCACCATTAGGAGTTGAAGCTATCTAAGTGGGTTTGGGACCCTTATGTTTATTTTTGTTGTGGCGAGGATGTTGCTTCTTGGGATTCTTGGGTTTATCTTTCTGCTGGGTGAATAAGGATTTGTTGGAGGTACCTACGGTGCTGATCAATCCAATTTGTACAAGCTTATCTTGATCTCTAATCAAAGAATCACAAAAGGACTCAAAAGTGGGTTTTTGATAAGCTTTCCCTAGAGCCTCTCTCATGGAATAAAAGGTAGATACAAAGACAAAATATGCACTACCTAGCTTAGAAAGAATAATATAGATGAAACTCTCTTCCTCCAGCTTTATCTGATATTCTTCAAATAAAATTTTGAGCTAGGACCCACTTGGGTGGATTTTTTTTATGCCCTCAAGGAGAAATAATACCTCGTTGGAAACTATGATGAATAGTACATGAGATGGAAAAATTTGCATCATGAGAGAGACTAGACGATACCATAGTACACAAACATATTTCATACCTTGTGCACAAATCTTAGTATTAAATAATCCCAGTGGCACCTGGTTTCAATGTACCACAATGGCCTACACAGGTACATCTAAATAAATATGGAGTTCGTGGACATCTCTTCAATGGGATCTGCTTACCAATATGTTTTCAATATTGAGCATAAGTTCAAGAAAAAGAATAAATGATATTTTGGTTCCCATCACAACATAAGTATGATAAGGGTGGGCCTAACTCCTAGGGAAAAGGATAGAGAAAGGATGGGTAGTCCTAGGACAACCATTCCAAGCCACCAACAAAGAAGAGTAATAAGAAGTCGAAGAAGGACACTGGAAAGTGGTGTAAATTACACAAAATACCTTGGAACAATAATGATGAATGTCGCTCCAAATAGTCATTTTTGGCTGATACGAAAGACTTAGGGTTAGATGATGAATCATAATCTGATTCAGAACTAGAAAGGGGAAAACAAATCATTGACACAGAACCCAGTGTCACCATTTCTACCATAAAATTCCAGCCAGAGGAACCATAAGAGCCTAAATAAGGGGAGTGCCTCTTCCACTCATAGATGTGGGTGAAGGGGACCCCACTTAATTTCATTATTGACAACGGTAGCTAGAAGAACCTAATCTTAATAGAGGTTCTCAATAGTTTGAACCTGAAAATGATGCCACATCCTCAACCATACACCATTGGTTGGATCAGCTTAGGAAGGGACATTTGTGTTAGCCAACAATGTTTCCTACACTACAACATCAAACCATTCAAAGGCGAGGTATTGTGTGATGTTTCCCCCCCTGAAATTTGTGATATTTTTTTAGGACAACCATATATGTGGAAGTGTCATGTTGTTTATGAATCTAGGCCCTATAGTTTCATTATTACTTTGGGAGATAAACTCTACAGGGTACCAGAGGCATTCCAAACTACTGCAATCTCTTTGATCTCTGTGAAGCATTGCATAAAGGTGGTCTCTTAGACCGGGATATTTTCCCTCTTTATGGTTCGATTGGAAGGTGAATGGAAGGTCACTGCAACTGCAAAAACCTCTTCACGGGGTATCTCTACACAACAACATTAGGTGGACAAGAGAGTAGAAGAGAACAAAGACATATTTTCCTCGCCTATTAGGGTGCTTATGCATTGCAAGGTAAAACAATGAATTTATTTGACACCCGATGCTCTTATACCTAACGACTCTATGTACACGTGTTCTTTTATGGAGAATGAAGAAATAAAATGCCATATCCAAGAGTTAATTCTGAAGGGCCACATCAGACCAAGCTCCTCACCTTGATGGAGCCCAATTGTTCTAGTGCAAAATAAGGATAGGACATGGGTACTTTTTATTGATTACAGAACCCTGCACGAGATCAGAGTCAAGAACCAATACCCAATCCCTCAGATTGATGATATTCTCGATCAACTCAAGGGAGACAATTTTTTCAGTAAGATTGATTTGAAGTCAGGCTTCCACCAGGTGATGATTGAGAAAACTGATGTATGGAAGACAACCTTCAAGTATAAATAAGGTCTCTTCGAGTGGTTGGTCATGTATTTCATATTGACTAATTTCCTGACCACGTTCATGTGGAAGATGGATGACATATTATGACCATTCACAAACTCCTTTTTGGTCCTATATCTGGATGACATTCTCATCTTCAACAAAAAATGGGAGGAACATTTGAAGCATATTTAACAGGTCTTGGGCACCCTGCAACATCACAAGTTATATCCCAATTTGGAGAAGTGTTCCTTCGTCATGTAGATAATCCAATATTTTGGATACATCGTGGATGAGAAAGGTGTCTATGTGGATCTAACTAAGATCTGAGTCATTCACAATTGGCCGTTCATGAATACAATGACCAAGCTCCCCAGCTTCTTGGACCTTGCCAAATTCTACCATAGGTTTGTGTTGGGGTTCTCTCATATTGCTTGGGACCTAAGCCAGGTTACCAAGGGTGGAGCGGAGGCCCACATTTGTGTGGGATGCATCCCAATAGAAAGCTTTCAAAGATTTGAAATTTTGCCTCTGCTCAACACCAATCCTTATTCTACCAGACCTGCAACAACCATTTTAGATTGAGACAAATGCTTCAGATTATGCTATCAGTGTAGTTTGCACTCAACATGGGCATCCGATATCCTATCAAAGTGAAACACTATCTTATGTTTTTTGTAGATACCCCACCTATGACAAAGAACTATACTCCATTGTGCATGCATGTAGATAGTGGAAGCATTACATTTTGGGGAAGGAAACGATCATCCACATTGATCAAAAGTATCTGCAATTCATGCAGACATAATGAAAGTTACAGAATATCTACCATCCGAAGTGGTCCACATAGCTACAAAAATTCCACTTGAACATCGAGTACAAGAAGAGAAACACTAACCATGTCGCATATTGTGTTACATGACCCTCGGTTGTGGCACTAACCACGGTTCGTAACTCTTATGGGAATGAGACATCCAAGTGGCCACAATTGTACAAAAAATGACTCTAACTTTGTTGTTTCATATCAGACATTGAGTGTAGGAAAAATAGTTCCAGACTTTCATCTCTAGGATGGATTATTGTGCCATCTGAGCCATCTCTGTGTTCCTTTAAGTGAGCATGCAAATTTGATCTGGGAAGTTCATTGCAGATGGGAAGTGGGACATTTTGGTGTAGAAAAAATAGTGGCAGTACTGTAAAAGAATTTTATTGGTCGAATATTTGACAAGATGTTCAAAAGTACATTAAATCCTGCACTGCCTGTACCATTTCCAAGTCTGTTGTCAATAAACATGGGCTATACTGTTGAAATTTCTCCTACCCAACACTTGACAGTTAATTCCAAATAAATCCCTAATTGAATTAAAGAATAGTTGAGTAATCAACTAAACATGCAGTGAAAGCATAAACTAGGAAACCATAAACACCAATATTTTTGGGTAGATACCCCTGGAAAAACCCCTGAGGGAAAATCGACCATGGAATAAGTCTCTTCATCTTGAGTCAGGTTAAAAGCACATAACATATTTGCACCATCACCATCTTCAAATAAAGTATTTTCCACGGTAGCACCATGAATAACACATAGAAGGGAAACACACAATACTCCGGCAACTCCCATCATATGAAATGGATTCAAGGTCCAATTATGAAAACCTTGAAAGAAGAGGATAAAATGGAAAATAGTTGCTACACCAAAACTAGGTGCGAAAAACCAACCGGATTGGCCCAATGGATAGATAAAAAATAAAGGAACAAAGACAACAATTGGAGTAGAGAATGCAATTGCATTATAAGGTCGCAATTGTACAGATCGAGCAAGTTCAAATTGATGTAACATGAAACCTATTAGACCGAAAGCACCATGAAGAGCAACAAAGGTTGAGAATGATTTTATTATGCTAAAATTAGGGCTCCCGTAATAGGGATAGTGGCCCATTGAGATAAATACAACTATTGAAAAACCTGGCAAAGCTTGAACTGCTATATGAACCACATTTGGCATAATTTTCAAGATGTACATGCATGTCCCTATTGTGAACCCATGTACATGCATTTGTCTCCACTGGTACTCACATACATGTATATAAAAACTGTACCGAAAGCTCCATATGACACGACACTCTCCTATGGATTCCTATGACTGAAACCGACCTGCGTGATCCTTTGTTCTTTCTTCTCCTTGACCTAATCTATAGATGGAAGTCCTTCTCCACCTATCCAAGATATTGAATCACGGTCCTTTGTGATCCGACTCTCTCGAAAGTGAATCCTCTACTCTCAAGAATCTCAAGTATCAAGTGTATAAATCCTTCACCCTAGCCTTGCTTTTATAACTACGAGTTATATCTCCAAAGTGATTGCATGTTGAGATTACTTCTCACTTCACTTGAGATTTAGAAGCATGCTAATTAATTTGGTTTCACTTTCCTTAAATAACTCAATTAATTAATTAATTAATTAATTAATAAAATAAATTTACTTTAATAATTCCTTTAATTAAAGTAAATTCAAGAGTAGAAGGCTTTGGACGATTTCCACACGTCTAGATACATAGACCTGTGCAGAAATACACGCCTGATGATACCACTAGCATCAACATATACACCTCTCTTTCTACTCCAGATAGGCCTCGGGAGTCCATCTCCATGGATTACATGTCCATTCTTCCTTCAACCAAGCATGGGAATGACTGTGTATTCATGGTCGTTGATCGATTCTCTAAGATAATTGTTTTGACACCCTGCAAGAACAACATCACAACCAAGGCCACCGCTAAGATCTTATTTGAACATGTTTGGGTTCATTTTTGGATGTCATAAACCATTATCTCATATCATGACAATAGGTTCCTGAGCATGTTTTTTTCCAACCTATGGTTGATGATGGACACCAATCTGACCAAATCAACTTCCTTCCACCCGCAGACTGATGGATAAATAAATGTAGTCAATAGGATGATTTTCCATATCCTAAGGATGTATGATTCCAAACATCCACACACTTGGGATGAAATCCTTCCTTATGTTCAACATAGATACAACAGATCCCTCCATAGCTCTATTGAGATAATCCATCACATCCAAAAAAAAGTTCATGATATTTTGCAGAAATCCAATGCAAATTATAAGTAACGCCATGATTAGAATTAAGTACACATTAGTTTAAGGTGGGAGATAAGGTATGGTTGAATTTGTAGAAAGAGTGCCTCACGGGACCCCATCAGAAGCTACACCCACTTCGATATGGGACTTACACCATCACCAAGTATGTGGGTGAGAATTCTTTCAAATTAAGTATTCCTCCTTTCCTTGGCTTGCACCCAATATTTAATGTGGAACTGCTTCGACCATATTTTCCACCTCTTCTGGACACTTCAGACATGGTCAAGCACTTGGACCCTATATAACTCAATCCTGACTTAATTGAACATGTGATAGTTGATCATATTATGAATACCAATATGAAGGGAACCCACCAACAGAACATCCAACTCTATCGGGTTATCAAAGAAGGGTAGTTTCTTCATGAGGCAAAGTGGCTCACTCGGATTCAAATTCAACCGAAGTTTCCCCACATGATGGAGGAAATTGACACAATTGGTACCATGTTTTCCTAAGGGGGGAGGACTAATCCAGGTGAACATGAGTGGCCTCCCACCTATTCCAATAACTTAGATTACAGTTTCCATCTTGGCAATTGTTCTACAATTTTTCGGGTCCCAAAATTCTAAGGTTGTTTTGAGGCCCTAAACGACATTTTTTTGACTTGGAAGTGCCTAATAAATCTCTTTTTGGATGTATTGGGTTGTTTGGAATGTGTACTCCTCGACTAGAAATTTTCTATGGGGTACCGGGCACCCCCAAATGGAGATCATATGCAAAGGTTGTGCCCTTGAGAGGTTGACGTATCAACTACTCCCATTGGGGCCCATAAACCTTTTTGCGTTTCATCTTCTGGGGTTAGGGTTTTGGATGTTTAGGGTTTTATCATTTATGATTTATGTTAAAAATTCCTTTGGAGCCTCTTTGTAATCAACTTCTTGTAAATGAACATAGATGACAGATATCTCTTTAGAGATAAGCTACCACCATTCTAACTAGCTTGTGTACTTTTCATTTTACATTCTTTTGTATTCCAAACAATCATTAATAGAATCTGAGTTTGGTTGTATTGCTGTGTTCAATGGAATATTTATGTGTATTTCCTTGTTATATCTTTGTTATATTTCTTCCTTCATGTCGTTCTCAAAATAATTTGGATCATGGACTCTTCATTTGATATGTCATGAGGTACTGCAATTTGTTTTCTTGCAAGTACTTCTTCATATGCCTCCTTGAGCCCTTCCTATTTAATAAGATAAATATCTTGCAATGTAATTTTCTTTTTCTTGCACCACAACTTCAAAAAATTATTTTGCACATTAATATTAATTGTACCATCTAAGTCCATCCACAAATATCTCAAAATAATATCCACAATATCCATATCTATAGCACAAAAATATGAATGCAACATGTATTTATCGATGGTAATCTTCAAATCTTTAAAAAATTGAACATTTTCATCCTCATCCCGTGTGATTTTAATATAATTTGTGGGAACTTGTAATATTTTAGCCAAGTTAACATTGATGAAAGTATGTTTGAAACTAAGGTTAATAGAAACAATCACCATATCTTACTGAATATATCCATGAACCTATAATAAGAAGTGTACACATGAAAATAAATCCCTAGTTCTCTTCTTATCCTTCTTCACAACATGAGACCACCTGTCTAATTTTTTTTTTCATATTCTTCATCTGAAAGATCCTTCTTTTTTCTATAGTGAAGTGGATTCCACCATTTTTCACATCATATTTTAAATTCATCCATACCCCAAATGTAATGTACCTAGACACTAGGCTGAGCCATACTACTTAAAAAATGCATTGTCATAGTTTTGAATACTACTATGTAATGTACTGAGAAGAGAAAACCAAAAATGATTTTCTCGGATACTGATCTGAAACATACCCATCGACCACCCGAGTATCTCTAAATTCACCTTCCTGGGGAAATTACGATTTATGATACCAAATATTAGAATCAAGAAGCATGATAACAACACATGCAATAATCAAGATTCATGCTAAACTGTAAAAGAAGTGAACACCATGCCATGCACAACATTAACAACAAGCATGAAAATATAAACACATTTCAAAGATCATAAATACACAATGGAATATACATTACACATTAAACATAGAGAACACTTATCTTTTCAAATAAACATTCACCAATTGACTATAGACGTTAGACATCCACCCAACCATAGACATTATTGTTCCAAATATGAACATCAAGTCACCCCTAATATAGGGTTATGAATCCGTAAGGACGGGTCCTAGGATAACTCTAAACCACACAACAGTTAGCTATCAATCTTTGATAGTTTTACCAACCACACAACAATCCTAGTTTACCAGCTCTCTTCTCCTTCAGCCCGCACAACCTAAAGAAATGAACCCTTTTCTCTACAATGCAGTCCCTCAGGATTTTCCAATTATTTTCCAGGGATTTAGTGCTACTGGTCATGAATATCAATGATGGAAACTCCAATGATTCTCAGTTGTGGACAGTTCTTTCACAACTTCCATCATTCTCATGCACATACGAATTTATTCTTTTCTGGAATAATCAATAATTCCTTACAACCATCTAACAATGGCTCTCTACCTCTAGCCATTCATTTCCATGCCATACCCAACACACAAATGAGCAATAAGGAATGAGGAATGAACCCAAAATGAATGATCCAAAACGAATGAATGAGTGAACCAATGAACCCCCCAAACAACCCATAGGAATTATTTAAATAGCGACGACGCCCAAGGAACAACATGGTCTCCCCAAGAGACTCACGCACCCCCTTGTTACACATTATTTTCATCATCCCTATGACCGTTAATGATGTAAACCTACCTATTGCCTTCAGAGGGGTTAGTGGCCTGAGTTCTTGAAGAGAGAAGGGAAAAGGACTTTTTCTGAGAAAAGAAGTTGCATTTTCCTTTGTAAAAACCCTATAAAAAAGGAAGTTCACAGGCTGCATTATAGCTAGGGTGCGAGAATGCCTGATTCTTGCAGGCTGCACCATAGCTGGGTTGTGAGAGGTTCGTAGGTTGCACTATAAGTAGGGTGCGATAATTCTTACATGTGGGAAAAACGAGTGTTTTCTCGAATCTTCTAGAAGGAGAAATTTCCATGGTGAGGTGGCATCTGAATGGTTTGGATCTTACTCACTTTCATGACTTAGTGGGATCATCCTAACCTCCTCACCTTATCCTCTTCAACTTATAAAAGGAGAGGAGCTCTCATTAAGAAGGTTAGATTTGGAGATTTTGGGATTAGCTTGGATTGGATTGAGCTTTGGAGATTGTTAGCTTGGCTAGATGAGCCATTTTGTCAAGATAGATTGTGAATATTATCAGATCTATGCTCTCAGAATTCATGGAGTGGAAGTGTGTGGGGAACGAAGGACAGTTGGAAGGGACCTTATGACATCAAGGCCATGGTTGTAATCTCTCTTTCACATTTAATATGATGCAGTAATATGATTCTTTCCTATAAAGCTTATTGTGTTTTATTGTATGATTCCTTGATCACATACATAGGTTTTACTATCACTTTGGTTGGTTGCGTTCTTTTGTAGGATCATCATTGTATGAGTGTTGGAACGGAGCTAGGATGGATATGGTGAGAGGAAACGACATTTAAATGATATGTCACCTATCCCTCTTTAGTTAGTAAATTCAATATTTAAAACTTAAGGAAAGCGTCATGTTCTGGTGTGTTTTGTTCTAGATCTAGGTGGATCTAGGGAGATCAGTTAGTGTCCGCACCTACCAATTTATCCAATAAAAAAATTGGTGACTCCACTAGGGAACGGATTGTTTCCTAGTTAGTCTAGTTTCCCTTGCGTTGATTGCTTGATTTATGGTCTCTGAGTCTATGGGAGATCCATCCAAACTCATTGGATCTGAAAGTTCACTCAAAATTTTTGTCCTTTTTCCAAATTTTTCTTGATTACAAACCTTCTTTCACTATACCTCTCTGTGGCCTACGAGAATCATTGATGTTCGCACCCTACTGTTCAGTTCAGTGTGACATTCTCACACCCTGCCTGTATCTAGACTATGAGAATCCCTAATTCTCACACTGTACCCCACTACCAGGCTGTGAACTCATTTGTTAAAGTTTTGGATTAGGTCTTCCTGTCTTTTTGATGCCCAGTTTTGCTTTGATCAACTGGATTGAACTTTTGGAGCTTATATTGAACTGTCTACAGTCTGTTTGACATTCTTTGAGTTGCTTTTAGCCATCTTTGCTTTGTTTGGTTTTGAAGGATTAGTCTCTTGCTTTGAGTGTCTTTCAATTACAAAGCGTGTGTTTTCTTTAGAATTGTTTAGGGAAAGATCAGATTTCTTCTGAATAGTTCGCTTTAAAAGAAAACTTTTAGTTTGGGTTT
>SNQJ01S0058620.1:47635-72876 GCA_010110895.2 Picea sitchensis
ATGCATCAATCTCTGTCAACATCTGCTCTGCCCCTTCCTGCATTGGCTCCAACTGGGTCTTCCTCAACTGCTTCTCAACTTGTACATTCTTCAATTATTCCTGCAATTTTTCAGATCTTGCGTGCTCCTCAACCTATCCTGTATTGTCATTGCCTTCTAATTTTGTTTCAAATCCTACGCGATAATGTTTACTCCTTCTTCCTTTTGTTCCAACTTTTTCCACTTTCCGTCCTCCTGTAGACTTGTCCATAATTGCACGCTTCAATTGTATACCTATGAAACTTCCTTGATGCTCTGCACAATGTTCTCCATATGGTCTATCACCTCCTGCACTCCTTTTTATATAACTTCTATAGGAATGCTTAGATGTAGGAGTTCCATCACCTCTGTGATATGGGTTCTATAGTTTTCCATGGCCTGTGCGATTTTTTCCACCTTCTCTTATGTTGGTAACTTCTATCCTTCCTACACATTGTTGGGGATTATCTTGAATACTTCTTCTACGCGTTGCTTTATCCGACCAATGCATTTTTTTGCTTCTTCCTTCTCAACTTGCACCTCGCTGATTTCTATCTTCAATGTGTCACTTAGTGCCTTAGCCATTTGTAAATTTGTCGCAAATGTACATGCCCTTGATTAAATCTCCTATGCAACGCTGACTTAAATTTTATAAAATGACTTCGTTGCAACACCAAGTCCAAGTGATCAATGTCCTTCAATTGCTTCTTCATTGTCTCTTTGTCCATATGCAACATGTCTTGAGTGATAGAAAAAATTTCACTCCCCGATGCTATAATATGGACCATCTCCTATGCTGGAACTATCGTTTCCTGAACACTCTGCTATGGTTGTTCATGGTCCTTCTTTTGTGTTGTATTCAGTTGAAGTTGTGCCAATGTCTCCTTAACCTATGTAATATTCTTAATGATCTCCTCTCACTTATTTTCTACATCATTCCATGACTCTACTGCGTAGTCCTATACCTTCTTAATGACTAACTCAACAACATCTTCTATTATTGTAAATTCAGGGACACCTTTGTGCGCCTTCATCTTTTTGTGTTGTCCTCCTGATTGCAAGACAATTCTCTTCATGGGAAATGTTTTTGTCTACACTATAGTAACTGGTATCTCTATGTCTGGGACATCTCCACCTCCTAGTTCCTCTTGTGTAGGAACATTCACATCCCTCTATTCTCCTCCATTAGTATCCTTCTATTGTGCTCCTCCATTTCTTATTTCTACACGGTCGTTCTTCTACGCTAAAGTCTTGTGGATAGCCTTCTTTTTATACCAATATTGTTATGAAGCTACATTTATCATAAAAATACAATATAAAAAGATAAAATGTATCCATAGATTCTACAAAAAGGGGTACTCTCATCTAGTCATCTCGAGGAACGTCTGTCTCATGGTAGCACACTATCGTGTTGGTCACTTGCCTCACTATCCAAACAAAGGTACATGGTACCCCAACCACATGGTTTTGTAATATCTAGGTCACATCGTCCACCCTCATCATGGGCACACCCATATTTATCCCATCAATATTCCTTCGCACCTCACATAGGTTCTGTGCAGTGTCCTCATCACCTTCCTCCTCCTCTAACTATTCATCCTCCATGTCTTTGCAGTGATTGGTGCCATCCCTTATGATCATATTATCCACACACATATGTCATAAATAATGATTTTTAGTTTCAATGCATAACCAAAAAATATAATGTTTAAAATTCACAAAAATGTTATAACATTAGAAAACAAAAAAAACACATGCTCTTTCTTACCTATATTCCCCCACTGTTCTTTGGGAGGGATTACCAACTTAGGATCATGTAGCCACAAATAACATGTGCACTTATGTCAAAAAATCATGATCCACAATTTTATCACAACAAGATATCCAAGTGAATCGCTAATAAATCTCACCTAAGCTCTGATCACACTAATGTTGATTTCCAACATTGAAAAATGGTATCAAACTCAACCAAGAATTCCCACTACAATTTTATAGAATAATAAATATTGAAAATACATCCCATCTCATTAGATTTGGATTCATTACTTATAAATTCTTTAGGAGAGAATAAATGGTTGCATGGAATGCATGCCATGCACATGTGATCCATGAGTGGCACCATGTGAAATTTTTCCTTTTTCCAACTTAAAGATTTTTAGCTTTTCTCATGAATTTATATTTTCTGAAGCTTTAAGGGGTGGCCATGGGTTTTAAATGGGAAAACACAATCGATTGCATCTGATCTATGGGAAATTTACAACTGACCACTCTTTTACTAAGAAAAAGAACAACCTAATGAACTTTTGATAATCAAGTATTCTAGGAGAAAATTCATCTCGATACAATAGTGTACTTTGTTTCATTACATCTATCTTGCCCTATGGTTACAAATAGAGGTGCAACAAATTTCCCCTAATGTATGAGGTTAGAAAAGGAAATGATGGCCAAAATACATTACAAATAGGCATTTGATGAGTGGATTAAGGAGTGATGTAGATCAAGGAACGAGGGATTACTTGCAAGAAAAAATAAACCAATCAAATATAAATCATCCCCAAGGTGGGTATACACATGCTCCAATATATCAATAAGCACGGTCACCAAAAAAATACAATGTGAATCCATAAAGTATATATAATGCAAAACCATGGACACAAAAAAAGTACACAGTGGATCCCTACCATATAGAATATCATATCCATGAGAAAATACAAAGTGGATCTATGTCATAATATACATCAAGAAGACACTTAGCACAAATGGAAGTGCAATCTAGTCTTTGAATTACTCATCAATCAGTGATACAATCTTATGCAACTCGAGAAGGTAGCATCGAAAGAGGATGCCCCTAGCCCAAGGTCTTCAATCCCAACTATGTGATCATAAGAATCTACATCATGTGAATAAATGAGATGATGTTGAGCATGGTAGAAACCATATAATTACCAGTCATTGATGAAAATCGTTAACATACATGAGGGGACCCTTCACTAATGAAGATGGACCCCAAGGTACATAGTACAATCTAGAAAGTGTGAATAAATGAGTTGATGTCAAACAATGGTAGAATCAAACAATCAAGGGTCAATGATGTAAACAAACTACCAATTGTGAGGGAAACTACCAATGATGTTTTCAAGTCCCGAGGTACTATCAATGTTTCAAGACCTATTTCCTAGATAATGATTTGGTGACTCCACTAGGGAAAGAACTTAGTATTTTTCTTGTTTGTTTTCATCTTAGGAAGTTGCTATAGACACTATATTGTGTGAAATTAAATCCTAAATGCATGCAATATTTCTTGATTGATTTATGTGTGGTTGTTTTTTCTTTGTTCCTTATTCCCCCCAAATATCGTGATTGTTCCTGGAAACAACTGAAGTTCACTTTTGTTTCGTTTTTAAAATGAATGGCTATAGCCTTCACTCACTATTTGTTGTACAAGAAATCATTCTCATCTCCATTTGGTCGTCTGTTTCTACACAGTTAGGAGTGGTCGAATCCTATAGGTGAAAATTTTAAAGTTTTTTCATATTTTGTTTGTCTGATTACGTGTGTAATTGCTTGGAAAAGTGAAGTTCAAAATCTTAATTGGCCTATGCATCTCGTTTCTTTCCATTTTATCTCTTTTGAATACAAAAATAGTAGAAAACAATCACAATTCATTTTCAATATTATTTTTAGGCATGTTTTTTTTAGTGAAAATTGCATGTTGGAGTTGGTTTGTTTTAGAGATCTACATATTCTTGAAACAATTTTTGGTTGTTTGTTTCAGTGAATTGGTTGCATTTTAGAAAAGTTTAAAAAAAGGAATCTCTTAATCCCTTCCAATTTCTGTAGTATTTATTGAAAGGAAAAAAACAATTTCATGTTTCATTTTAATCTTAGTGGAAATTTTAACCTCTTGCGCGTGGTTGGCCCATGATCCAACCGTTTCCTCGTCGCAATGTCCTTATTTTTTCCTTTTAATTTCCTATTCCTCGTGCTTTTTTTACTTATTTTCCGATGCGCTGCTTTTATTTCCTTCTCGCGCACTACTTTTCCTTATATTCTGGCACGTGCTCCTTTTATGGTCCCTTTCTCAATTGCTTCCTTAATTGCTACACTGTTACCCAAAATATTCTGCGCCAATAGGCCCCCAACGCTCACTTGTGGCTCATCCCGAGCCACCCAGGAAGTGTTTGCGGCTTTTAATGACTTCTCCAACTTCTGGAAGTTCTTCAATTCTGGTTTTTACCTGTGCACTCTTCTCTGCAACAGACTCCACAGTCTACGATGTGATGTTTTCTTCAACATTTCTTCACTTTCCACTCCAACCTTCTCCATGTAACCCTTGGTTGCATCAATCTTTGTCAACATCTGCTGTGCCCCTTCCTACAGTGGCTCCAACTAGGCCTGCCTCAACTGCTTCTCTGCTTGTACATTCTTCAATTATTCCTGCAAGCTTTTCAAATATTGCACACTCCTCAACCTATCATGTATTGTCATTGCCTTCTGATTTTGTTTCAAATCCTACGCGACAGTGTTTACTCCTTCTCCCTTTTGTTCCATCCTCCTATAGACTTGTCCATAATTGTGTGCTTCGCTTGTATAACTCTAAAACTTCCTTGATGCTCTGTGCAATGTTAACCATATGGTCTATCACCTCATGTTCTCTTTGTGATCTAACTTCTGATGGCATGCTTGGTTGTAGGAGTGCCATCAACCCTGTGATATGGCTTCTGTAGTTTTCCATAGCCTATGCGATTTTTTCTACCTTCTCTTATGTTGGTAACTTCTATCCTTCCTATGCATTGTCTGGGATTATTTTGAATACTTCTCCTACGCGCTACTCTATCCGACCAATGCGTTGTTTGACTTCCTCCTTCTCAACCTGCACCTGGATGATTTATATATTCAATGTGTCACTTAGAGCCTTATCCATTTGTAAATTTTTCACATCTACATGTGCCCTTGATTAAATATCCTATGTGACGCTGACTTGAATATTATACAGCCTCTTCATTGCAACACCGAGTCCAAGTGATCAATGTCCTTCAACTGCTTCTGCGTTGTCTCCTTGCCCATCTACAACATATCCAGAGTGACGGAAAATTTTTCACTCCCCGACGCTATAATATGGACCATCTCCTGCGCTGGAACTATCATTTCTTGAATAGTCTGCTATGGTTTTTCATGTTCCTTCTGCTGTGCTGTATTCAATTGCAGTTGTGCCAATGCCTCCTTAACCTATGTAATATTATTAATGATCTCCTCTCACTGCTTTTATTCATCATCCCATGACTCTTCTACGTAGTCCTGTATCTTCTCAGTGTATAACTCAACATCATCTTCTATTATTGTAAATTCAGGGACACTTTTGTGCGCCTTCATCTTTTGCGTTGTCCTCCTGACTACAAGACAATTCTCTTCATGGGAAATGTTTCTGTCTGCACTGTAGTATCTGGTATCTCTATGTCTAGGACATCCCCACCTCCTAGTTCATCTTGCGTAGGAACATTCACATCCCTCTATTTTTTTCCATTAGTATCCTTCTACTACGCTCCTTCATTTCTTATTTCTACACGGTCATTTTTATTTTTATAGCTCGATTTTGTACTTTGGATAATGGTCACAACTACATCATCATGTTTGTTGACTACTTCACCAAGTGAGCCAAAGATATTCCTACTTCTTCCAATGATGGCACCATAGTGTAAATTTTCATATTCAACCATATTATCGCTAAGTTTGGTGTGCCCAAAACAATTGTGATTGATCACAGTTCACAATTTTAGAATACAATGATGACCGAGATGGCAGCCAAGTTGGGTTTTAAACATGAAAGCTCATCTCCTTACTATCCATAGTCTAATGATCAAGTAGAATCTATCAATAGCATTTTGAAGACAATGATGCAAAGGATGGTGGGAAAGCATAACACCAACTAGAATCTAATTCGTTTCTTAGCATTATGGGCATATCAAACCTTAGTTAAAAATAGAATTGATTTTACACCATTCCAACTCATTCATGGAGTGGAGGAAATTTTGTTGACTGAATGAAAAATACCTTCATTAAATCTAGCCATAGAACTCCTACATAATACACCTACAAAGGAATAATGCCTCGTTTATTTTTCCCATATTAATGAGCATTTCCAATAAGTTTCCTTGGATAATGAGACTCATAATAAGCATGTTAAAGCCAAATATGATAAAATTGTTCATCCTCATGTCTTTATTGAAGGAGACTTGGTTTTGGTTTATGACCAATATCATGAAAAGTTAGGGGCAAGAAAATTTGAACCTCTTTGGCATGGTCCTTACATTATTAGCCATGTATTGATAAAAATGGGTCTATGCATTAGTTGACCGTGAAGGGGAATCCTTTGTCTAAGCCTTGCAGTAAGGAAAATTTGAACCTCTTTGGCATGGTCCTTACATTATTATCCATGTATTGCAAAAAGGGGTCTATGCATTAGTTGACTATGAAGGGAATCCTTTGTCATACTATTACAATGGAATCTACCTAAATAAGTACTATGCATAAGAAACAATGTTGCATCGTTCTTTACAACATGTTTTTTTTTTTTTGTACTTTAGAGACTTTTCATTTTTTGCATTTGGTTGATTTAGTTCAAATTATTATCACACTTGGTGATTCATTTGTAAATATTGACGTCTATCTTATTCTATGTATGTTTTGCAGACATCACCAACCATATCACCCATAACATCACTTCGACCACATGGGTGATTTTTTCTCCCACATACCAGCTAGTGGGTTCAAGGGGTACATTCCTCACTCCTGCAACCAATAACATTGTGGAGTATAGTGCAATCATTGAACTTATATCTAAAGTTATTTCTCTCATCATTTTTAGGTTATTTGTGTATTTATATTCACGGTTAGTGGTGTCACAATTGAATAATGTTTATCTTCTGAGAAATATTGTGCTTCTTCATAAGTATTTGAGGGTGTGACTTCTTGAGAGACAATTTGAGTTTATTACTTATGATAATGTTACTAGAAGTCTAAACATGTTGGTTGATTCATTGGATACCTATGTATTGGATTGACATTTTTTCCATTAACAAGTGAATTTATACAAGCATGCATGTACAATAAACATATAATATAAATCATCACCATTTCACTCATAAGCAAGAACTAAAAAATATGTATAAATAAGATACAAGGAAAATATATGGTGTCCATAAAATATGTAAAAAATCAAGCTACATTTGTCATAACAATACGGTATAAAAAGATAAAATGTATCCATATATTCTACAAAAAGGGGTACTCTCATCTAGTCATCTTGAGGAACGTATGTCTCATGGTAGCACACTATCGTGTTGGTCACTTGCCTCACTATCCAAAAAAGGGACATGGTACCCCAAACACATGGTGTTGTGATATATAGGTCACATCGTCCACCCTCATCATGGGCACACCCATAGTGATCCCCTCAATATTCCTTCGCACCTCACATAGGTTTTGTGCAATGTCTTCATCGCCTTCCTCCTCCTCTAGCTATTCATCCTCCATGTATCTGTAATGATTGGGGCCATCCCTTCTGATCATATTATCCCCACACGTATGTCATACATTATGATTTTTAGTTTCAATGCATAACCAAAAAATATAATGTTTAAAAGTCACAAAAATGTTATAACTTTAGAAAACAAAAAAACACATGCTCTTTCTTACCTATATTCCCCCATTGTGCTTTGGGAGGGATTACCAACTTAGGATCATGTATCCACAAATAACAAGTCCACTTATGTCAAAAACGCATTATCCACAATTGTATCACAACAAGATATCCAAGTGAATGGCTAATAACTCTCACCTAAGCTCTGATCACACTAATGTTGATTCCCAACATTGAAAAATGGTATCAAACTCAACCAAGAATTCTCACTACAATTTTATAGAATAATGAATCTTTCAAATAGATCCCATCTCCTTATCTTTGGATTCATTACTTATAAATTTTTTAGGAGAGAATAAAGGGTTGCATGGAATACATGCCATGCACTTGTGATCCATGAGCAACACCATGTGAGAATTTGCCTTTTTCCAACTTAGAGATTTTTAGCTTTCCTCATGAATTTATATTTTCTGAAGCTTTAAGGGCTGGCCATGGGTTTTAAATGGGAAAACACAATTGATTGCATCTGATCTATGGGAAAGTTACAACTAACCACTCTTTTACTAAGAAAAAGAACAACCTTAATGAACTTTTGATAATCAAGTCTTCTATGAGAAAATTTATCTTGATACAATAGTATACTTTGTTTCATTACATCTATCTTGGCCTATGGTTACAAATAGAGGTGCAACAAATCCTCCCTAATGTATGAGGTTAGAAGAGGAAATGATGGCCAAAATACATTACAAATAGGCAATTGATGAGTGGACCGAGGAGTTATGTAGATCAAGGAACAAGGGATTACTTGCAAGAAAAAATAAACCATTCAAATATAAATCATCCCCAAGGTGGGCATACCCATGCTCCAATATATCAATAAGCACAATCACAAAACACACACATTGTGAATCCATGAAGTATATATAATGCAAAACCATGGCCACGAAAAAAGTACACAATGGATCCCTATCATATAGAATATCATAGCCATGAGAAAATACAAAGTGGATCTATGTCATAATATACATCAAGAAGACACTTAGAACAAATGGAAGTGCAATCTAGTCTTTGAATTACTCATCAATAAGTGATACAATCTTATGCAACTCAGGAAGGTAGCATCGAAAGAGGATGCCCCTAACCCAAGGTTTTCAATCCAACTATGTGATCATAAGAATCTACATCATGTCAATAAATGAGATGATGTTGAGCATGGTAGAAACCATATAATTACTAGTCATTGATGAAAATCGTTAACATACATGAGGGGACCCTTCAATAATGAAGATGGACCCCAAGGTACATAGTACAATCTAGAAAGTGTGAATAAATGAGTTGATGTAAAACAATGGTAGAATCAAACAATCAAGGGTCAATGATGTAAACACACTACCAATTGTGAGGGAACCTACCAATGATGTTTTCAAGTCCCGAGGTACTATCAAGGTTTCAAGACCTACTTCCTAGATAATGATTTGGTGACTCCACTAGGGAAATAACTTAGTATTTTTCTTTTTTGTTTTCATCTTAGGAAGTTTATATAGACACTATATTGTGTGCAATTAAATCCTAGATGCATGCAATCTTTCTTGATTGATTTATGTGTGGTTGTTTTTTCTTTGTTCCTTATTTCCCCCAGATATCGTGTATGTTCCTCGAAACAACTGAAGTTCACTTTTGTTTCCTTTTTAAAATGAATGGATATAGCCTTCACTCAGTATTTTTTGTACAATAAGTCATTCCCATCTCCATTTGGTCATATGTTTCTACACAGTTAGGAGTGGTCAAATCCTATAGGTGAAATTTTTAAAGTTTTTTCATCTTTTGTCTGTCAGATTACGTGTGTAATTGCTTGGAAAAGTGAAGTTTGAAACATTAATTGGCCTATGCATCTGATTTATTTCCATTTTATCCCTTTTAAATAAAAAAATAGTAAAAACTAATCGCAATTCATTTTCAATATTATTTTTAGGCATTTTTTTTTATTTTTAGTGAAAATTTCATGTTGGAGTTGGTTTGTTTTAGAGATCTACATATTATTGAAATAATTTTGGTTGTTTGTTTTAGTGAATTGGTTGCATTTTAGAAAAAAAAAAAAGGAATCTCTTAATCCCTTCCAATTTGTGTAGTATTTATTGAAAGGAAAAAAAATTGCATGTTGCATTTTAATCTTATTTCCTTTATAAGTCCAATAAATTGAAAGAGTAAAAAAAACCATTAAAGTTCACACCATACCTTTGAGTAAAAAACATAAACTAAAATGAACATTAATCTAAAAAGAAATAGACATTTTATTTATAACAAACACATTTTAGTCGAAGTTCTAGGGCCTTGGTGTAGGGTTGGAGAGTAAATTCTCCAAGGCCACATAGCCAAACTAGGGACTAAATAAATATTGACAAATCCATTAGTAGCAAGGAGAACTTGCCAGGAAATCTCATCTAACACATGTGTCAAACACTACAATCAATTTGAGAAAGTAGAGAATATTATCACCTATGTGCTTGTTTGGTGGGCTATCATGTGTATGGGGGTTTTGTATTGAAGTGGCAAGTCATCAAGGTGCCACCACTTTTATATAGATCTTGGAGTTAATGATTTTGTATTGAAGTGGCAAGTCATCAAGGTGCCACCACTTTTATATAGATCTTGGAGTTAATGAATTTTTCCTACATTCCCTACCTATACACATAGTGATGCAGCATCCCTCACGGCAAGCAAAACCAACGTGGAAGCGTAAGACATTTACCGGAAGACGCCCAACGAAGTTTTGAATTTTAAATTTCCCTCGAAGCGTGCAAACATAAATGAGATCATTTAATTTACGTTTGGGAGAATCAATCAGACTCGAGCCATACTGGCCCCAGATTGACAGAGGCATTTATAGTAGTATTTGTAGGTAGATAGAATTGAATCTTAGATTAGACAATTTTAGAAAAAAAGAGGGAAAACGGATATATCTCATCAGTATTATCATATTATGATCAGTTCAGGAAGAGTTAGAGAAATCTAGAGAGCATAGGAGAATAAAGCGAGAGTCGAGAAGAAATCAATTTCCATGTATAGATCTTGAATTAGTAGAAGGAGTTGATTTAGATTCATGGTTGTTGTGTTATTCCTTGTGTGTGTTGAATGCTCTGCTTGTGAATATTTCTTCTTGTTATGCACTTGTTGTTATGTTGAGTGCATGATCTCGGGTTTAGAGATTTAAGTTTGAGAGGAAGTGAATGAGTTTCAATTGTTTCTCCCTTTGATCAAGGATTCCTGCAAGGAGTGCAAATAGTCGCCCCGCAAGGAGCGCGCTGGACAAAAGGCTTGGGAGCAAACTTTGTTCTCAAAACACTCTCGGCGCGGAAGTGGCTGTGCCAAAGCTTGATGCAAGGAGCGCTTAAAGCTGGCGAGAGTCCGAGTCAGACACCGAAGCGAAAGATTTGGGAGAAACCGCTACCGCGGAGTGCGCGTTAGTATCGAAAGTGACTTCAACACTTAGATGTGATTGAAGGTTTGTCGTAAGGAGTGCATGCAGGAGTCTTTTTCAAGACTCAGAGTTGTTGAAAGCTCAGAAGGGATAGATCTCTGAACCGCTGAAGATCAACGCAGACAAGCGTGATTCGAAGTCAGGGGGAAGCGTCGCAGGTTGGCGAAATGGTGAAAGAATCTCATGGAGAGATACTTTTTTCGTCTCGAGGGTTAACCAAGGAAGAACGGACGGACGAAAACATCCGAGGAGATTTCACCGGTAAGTCTTGTGGATCGTCGCATCTCAGAGGTGCAAGGAGGTTAAGCGGCAAGGAGATCCCAAGAGTTTAAACCTCGAGAGGTCAAGGAGTCATCCATCCTAAGAGGACACAGGTGGCAGAGATCGGGAAGTCTCGCTAACTCGGAGCTCGTAGGTTGAAAACCAAAGTATTGGGCACTCCAAGTCGCGATATAGTTGGTTTGATCTGACCAAGGGGATGTGTCGAGATCGCTGATCTCGTGAACCTGAGTTCGCAGGTAAAAGGCCCAAGTATCAGGTAACAGGTCGCAAGGCTTAATGAAGGAGCGAGAGGATCATACCACCCATCCGAGAGTGACGTGCGGTGAGATCGACGATCCGGCAAAACTCGGAGCTTCAGTTGAGAGTCCAACATTTGGGTACTCTAAGTCACGAGGACACGAGAAGCGAGAGAAGGACAACCATTGTATCCGGAACACAGGAGGACCAAGTGGATCCCGTTGTATCAAGGGGTCTTGGGACCTCGCAAGAAAAGGTCGGAGAATTTTACCACAGGGATTGCAAGGGTATGAGATAGCGATATCCCATACCGGAGCAAAGGTGGACCATAGCGGAGTGGCGAAGTGGAATATAGGTGGCACAAAGGACGCCGAGTCACGAAGCGCCAAGGAATGAGACTCGCGGTGGATCGCCGAGTCGTGAAGGTCGAGAATGAGACTCGCAAGGGATCGCCGAAAGTCGAAGTGAGGGAGCCGCAGATTCCGTACGTAGAGGAATATAGGACCGCGACTTCTGGACTCACCTGACTAGAGGGTGCGGTAAAAGCTCGACGGTTCAACCGGCGGGGTCACGAGGTTGTGAGGTCGCGAGAGGCGTTAACATTAAGTCTAGACCATGGTTGCATGTGGAAGGAGCCATACCCGTATCTCCGCATCAGGCATCGCAAGATTTGAAAGGAAGGCTTGGAGGTTTTAAGTCACGAACTCGCTGGTGATTAACGAGATTTAGCAGATCCCTGCAGAGTAAAGGGAGACCTCGCACGCATCATCACAGGGTGCATCCATCAGGGGAGATAGAAGAACCTTCGAAGTTCTTCGGGCCAATAAGAGGATCCCATGAGCCGGACGCGTCTGGTTTAAGCGCCACAACGCCAAGTGGTAATGAAAGCATAGAAAAGCTTCCTTTCTTTCTGTAGCATAGGAAAAGGAGAATTCACCATGTCAGCCAAGGAGGAGAGGTAGACAATCACCCGATCCGCAGGGAGGAAAGGGAATTGTCCAGAGGAAGCGAAATGTCCAGAGAAGGAGTAGGCAAGTACGGTAATCCAGACGGAGAGAGGAATGCTAAATTCGCAGCTGCTATAATGGAGGACATGAGATAAACAAAGGCTGGGGTAAACGTCGATGCGGTGAGAGATACCGCATCCGGCGATGAAGGTAATACTAGACATGAAGAAGAGGAAATCCCAAAAGGATGATCCAAATTGAGCGCTTTACTCAAGGCTATCACCGGATGGAGATCAAAACAAAGATGGACATTCAGCTTATGAAGGGAGTCCGATGCGTAAGAGTCGCTGATCGATTAGGTTTCATTAATTTACTGGACAAGTGAAGATATCAAGATGACAAGAAGGTCGACATGTTGTCACACGATTAAAGGGACATGCATCATTGTGGTGGGATGAACTCCACGCTGACATTGCCAAGGCAGAAAATTGCGACCGGGATGTGGATGATTGTGAAAAGATGAAGGCAAATTATCTCGTGGATTCATCAAATTTCTTTGTTCAAAGAGGATGCGTAACCCGGCATTTAAAAAGTTTCCATGATAGCGGGAAGGAGATACCGAGGAATTTTACGTTGAATATCGGCAGGTCATCGCTGAAAAGCAATGATGAAAAGGTATGTGTACATGAATGGCCTGGCGTATGAAATTCGTGGGATGAAATCCAATTTAAGCACTATCCTAACGGAGGATGCATACCAATTGGCTCCTCGAAGTCGAGGAGAAGTCGAGCCGTAAACAAAGTCAGAGGGGCCGAGACAAAAGTCAGCCCAAAGACAAAGCAGTTTCCTAGGATAAATACCGTATTCCAAGGATGACCGAAGAAACCTTAGACTCCGCATTGTGAGAGAAGAGGAAGTTCGACAAATGAGGGCGACATATTGGTGAAAAGAGAACATCGTGACTGACGAGGGGAGGATATACCGATATCAATAGGTTTCGTACTAGAGGCGAGGAAGAGGAAGAGGTGGAGTAATCACATTGTTCCAATAATGGAAAATATGGCACAAGTCACCGACCGCCCGTAGAAGAAAGCGATGAGGAGAAGCCTACATCATCGAGGCATGAGGCAGGATGTTGAGGTAGTACCGGTTGGGTGGAAGATCGCTAGTGATGCAAAAGTCCTTTTGATGCCAGAGAAAGAAATGGAGAATCCAACACAGAGGAACAATCTATTAGGACCGCTAAGACCAATAAGGATAGAGTGTGCAAGGTCATCGTGGGATAGTGGAAGCACCGATAATATCATTTCAACCGAGATAGTAGAAAGGCTGGAGATGGAAACGACTGATCACCCGTCCATTGTAAAGTTTCATGGCTACGTATGGACATCGTAAAATGTCACCAAATAGTGCCTGACATTGCATAGGAGGATATAATGATAAGATCTATGTGATGTCATTCTATGGATAAATCATTACGAATAAATGGAAAGACTACGGCAATATGATATGAATGTGATCCATGATGGGAGAAGGAACACATATACCTCGGAGAAGAACGAGAACTCATATGTTGCGTCCACTGAGGATAAAGAAGGAAAGTCCAGAGGTGAGCAACAGAGTAATTCCTCATGAGTGGGAAGGAACTTTACAAAAGTTAAGAAGAAGGAGGATCCATAATTCTTGGTGGTCGTGAAAACCAAGAATTGTTCCGAATTAGCACAAGAGGATGATTTCCATGAGAAGTTCGTGAACCTAGAAGAGTTCATTGATATTGTAGTGGATGAATTACCCTGCTCATTCACCGATTAGAGTGAGTCAACAGCAGACCTCATGCCGAGCTTACTCTTCCAAAACAACCGCATACGCATTTCGACACCCACAGAGAAATGAGGATACCGGTTAAAGGTATCCAGGAGTTGTCGCACAAAGTTGCCTAATGTGGAAAGCTTGAGTCCAAGGTAGCTATTCCAACAAGATTCTCATCCAAGAAAGATGGAGGCTGTCAGATTTAATCGATTCGAGACACCAAATAAAGATAACTCATCGCATAGGTCTCTACTGTCGAGGATGGATGATTTGATAGATTGCTTGAGCGAGCAAATGTTTTTCAAAGATAGACTTGAAGAGTGGATACTCACCCATTCATGAGAAGGTGATGAGGGAAATAACATTCAATACAAACGGCGTTATTTCAGGGATGAATGGTTTGTCAGCGCCATTTGGCCCCATTAAAACGAACCAAGCAATTCTTTATGGGTTGATGAATGAAGTCCGGCGAGTTCATTGAAAATCTTATCAGGTATCCGGATGACATATCATTTTTCAGCAAGACAAGGCTGAACACTTGAAGCATTTGGCTATTGCGATGAGGAAGGCTACAGCGGGAGAAGCTATTGATAAATATGAGGAAGTCCTCATACTTGGCGAAGACATAACTCATTTATCATTTTTATATCCGCAAAACGAGTTGAAGATGGATCCAAGTAAGGCGGAGGTAATCAAGAATTGGCTACCGGTAGAAATATTTTCGAGGTGTAGTAACTTCATGAACTGGCTAGTTTCTAACGAAAAGTCACCTGCGAATTCCAAAGAAATTAGTGCAGCAATGGATGGATGGCTAATGAAGAAACATACAAATTTTCACTGGATTGAAGAAGTTGAGAAGAGTTTCAACTTGTTGTCTAAAGATTTGAAAGCAAACCAGCTTTGGTGTTACCGATTTTCTAAAACATTCCGTAAAATGTGATGCAAGTGGGCTCGCCATAGGAGCCATTCTATCGAAGACAGCCACCTGCCATTTCCAGCCGCAGAATATGAATGAGGCAAAATAAAAGTACTCCATGTACGATACAAAGAATTCTATGCCATCATATTGCATTGTTAGCTGGAGGTAATTCATTTGATTCCAAAGGAAATCTGGTTTTGTATGCGATGAACCGCATTAAAATTCCCAGGATCAAAGAGGAAAAGATGAATCGCAGGGGCATGTTAAAATGGCAGAATACACGCGCACTCTCACTCTTTGGATAAAACATATTTCTAGTAAATCTAACAAAGTTGTTGATGCTGCCAGAAGAGCTCTTGCTATTGCGTGAATTCAAAGTCGGACGCTTAGGTTTCCTGATGATCTTAAGGACATCTATGCAGATGATCTCACTTTAAGGAAGCTTATGAAGAAACTTAGAATCAAGTCCTTAGGGAGACAAATGCGATAGAGTATGATCTAGGATGGATCATATTCAAAGGCAATTCAACGGCAGACTCCAACCTCCGAGGGAGAACTCTACAGGAGAAGTAAAGCGAGGATTAACAGACATCTTTGGTCATGATAAGACATTTGAAAAGATGTGATGCAGCTCACACTTTTACCGTGGATGCTACTGTAGTTCAAAAGCCCAGACGGTGTAGATCTACAACATCCAAAAAGGAAGAAAGCGTAATGCGGATTTTATCACCATTACCCATACCCGCATGTGGCCATGGATGAAATTAGCATGGATTTCACATTGATCACAAAGACGCAAAGGGGTGTGGATTCCATCTTTGTGGTAGTGGATAGGTTTTCCAAGATGGCAATTAATTCCCCACCTACGCCGAAGACCATGCGTAATTCAAGAATGCAAATTTGTTCTCTTCTGCTGGTATCGTTCGGCTTCATGACTGCTGAAGCATAGCTCTCTGCATTGCAGACATTAAAACGCGGCATTTCCGGAGGACATTATGGAAGAAGCCGGAACTAACTTCTTTGGTGTTTAGTTCTCAAATCTTTTATCATCCCTGAATGATGACAACTTAAGCACAAATGGCGTCCGGAGACTTGTTGAGAGCTCGGTGATGCAGCACCATAGCAAATTGGATAAAGATATTGCCACAAAGCAGTCACAACACCGAAACGTATAACTGAAAAGTCCATTTCATTGCATACAAATGACCGTAAAGAAAAGCTCCCCACCATGACCACCCACCTACGAAGTATAACCGACAATAAACCGCTATGTATATCAAATTCAGCCACGTCGGAGCGTTATTCCTACAACCCCCGCCAAAGGTGATCCTGCCCGTTTTGACTGAGGAAGGAAAGGTTTCGAGAACATACAAACATGAAGATGAAGAAAATTCAGCCATGTAGGGTCTTGAAGAATATTGGGACAAATGCTTGGTGAAATCGAAAGGTTGTAGGGTACTAAGAATATCTACTTATATTCAATGCTCGATTTATATCCATATAAAGTCATGAAGCGAGCGTAAAGCGGATGATCAACCAGAGGGTCTAGCGGCGTAAGCAAACGCCGTTTTGCGTAAAAGCCACGATGGAGCAAACACGGCGTAGGTAAGAAAACCAGAGGAAGAATATTTCAACATTTAAGTGGAAGGGTCATCCACTTGAAGATGCCACCGAGATCAAGCAGATCTCGCATATGGACATACCAGTGGTAGGAGCTCTCATGGACAGGAGCCCACGCAAATTTCTTCAAGCAAGGGAGTATGATGCGTGATATCCTCACGGTAATAAGCAAAACCAACGTGGAAGTAGAAGACAACTGGAAGACGCCCAACGCAAGTTTTTTTTGAATTTCCCTTGAAGCTAATGCGCCAAACATAAATGAGACCATTTAACTAAGGCACCTAGGTATAATGTAATCAGATATTGAGCGCCCCGCTCTCGTCTAAGATAGACAAAGGCATTTATAGTAGTAGTTGCACAGATAGAATTAAATTTTAGATTAGACAATTTTAGAAGAAAGAGGGAAAACTGAATATAGACACCCCTACTGTATTATCATATTGTGACGCTTTCCGCAGAAAGCAGAGAAATCTAGAGAGCATAGGGAGAACAAAGGGCAGGTCAATCTACGTACGACCTTAAATTGATGAAGGAGTTGATCTACCGCTGTGTTATTTTCTGCGTAATGTGTGTTAAATGCTCTACTCGAATGTTTCTTCCTCATATGTATCGTTGCCATGTCGCTGATCTCATGAGATTGAAACGAGGAAGTGAATGAGTTTCAATTGTTTCTTCCTTTGAGCGACTCAAGGATGCTAGCTGAAGCTCACGGAAGGGGAGGCCGCGACGTAAGGTTCTGGATTCAAACACTTTGTTCTGTTCACCCAGAAGTGGAAGTATTGTTAAATCCATGCAAGGAGTGCAGTTGAAGGAGAGTCTCACCGGTGACACCGAAAGTAAGTTTGGCAAACCCCTCACGAAGAGTGCTAGAGTCGAAAGTGGACTTCACCACCCAGATACATCAGTTTCTTCGTGTCGAGTGACTTCAACACTTAGACATGATTGAAGGTTTTCTGCAAGAAGTGCGCGCAATAAGTTCTCTGAAGGACTTGAGAAGTCGAGAACAAGCTCAGGAGGTATAGGCCTTCGAGTTCACTAAAGAACAAGCACAGGGAAGCTGTTGTTGTAAGTCAGGAAGAAGCGTCACAGGTTGACGAAGTGGCGAAGGAATCTCGTGGAGAGATACCCTTTGTTCATCTCATAGGTTAACCAAGGAAGAACGGACGGTTGAAATTCTCTGAGGAGATTTCACGAAGTTCCGAGGATCATCAGATCTTGCAGAGGTGCAAGGAGGTTATGGAAAGGAGATCTCGAAGAGTTTAAAGCTTAGGAGAGGCTATGAGCCGTCCATCTGAAGAGGACAGGTGGCAGAGATTGGTGATCTCGTGAACTCGGAGCTCGTAGGTTGAAAACCCAAGTATTGGGCACTCCAAGTCGCGAGTAGCAAAGTAGCGAGATATTTGGAGTCGTCCATCTGAAGGGACAGGTGTCAGAGATCGGTGATCTCGCGAACTTGGGAGTTCACAGGGTAAAGGCCCAAGTATTGGGTGTGCAAGGTCGCGAGGCGCGAGGACGCGAGGCGACGAAGGAGAGAGAGGATCGTAGTTGTCCATCTGAGGAGGCTAGGTGGCGAGAGATCGATGGATCTCGCAAAATCGGGAGCTCGCAGGTTGAGAGTCCAACATTTGGGTACTCCAAGTCGCGAGGCCGCGAGGTAGCGAGAGAAGGATAGCCGTTGGATCCGGAACACAGGAGGACCATTGGATCTGAGTGAGGAGTCGTGTCTCAGGACCTCACAAGAAAATGTCGGAGAATTTGACCACAGGGATCGCGAGGTTGCGAGATAGCGATATCCCGACAGCTGGAGCAGTGTGGGCCATAGTGGAGTGTGAGTGGAATACAGGTGGCACAAAGGATTCGCGAACCGCGAAGTGCCGAGGAACGAGACTCGTGTGGATGCCGAGTCGCGAAGCGTCGAGGAGCCGAGATTCTTGTGGACGCTAGGCAGAGCATAAGGTGGGACCGTGCATCTCGGGGACTCGCGGACTAGGAGGGTGAAAACTCGACGGTTCAACCGGCGAGGTCACGAGGTTGTGAGGTCGCGAAGTCGTGAGAAGCGCTAACATTAAGTCTAGCCCACGGTTGCATGTGGAAGGAGCTATACCCGTATCGCCAGATCGGGTATCGCAAGATTTGAAAGGAAGGCTTGGAGGTTTTAAGTCACGAACTCACGAGACAACGAGATTTAGCAGGATCTCCGGGTAGTAAAAGGGGAGACCTCGGAACAAACTGCTGTGGGTGCAGATCTCCCGATAGGGAGATAGAAGAACCTTCGAGTTCTTCGGGCCGAGAAGAAGAGGATCCTATGAGCGGACGTGCCCGGGGTTTGGGCGTGACTACGTCACATAGACTTGACTCATGATTGTTCCCCCTAGTTTTTTATTTTGAAGTGGTAGACTTATATGCTTTTCCTAGGGTATCAAACATGTGACTGCAAGTGGGAATTTCTTGCAATACTTGAGGTAGACACATAATCTCCATTTCAACTTCCCTAGAGGGTGTCCATATTCACAAGGGTAATTCGACCTTGGATGATTTTTGTGTGAAGGTTACCATAAATATCTATTGCACCTTCACTAATCAATCATGGAAAATCTCATCTAACACATGTGTCAAACACTACAATCAATATGAGAAAGTAAAGAATATTATCACATCTCTTCTTGTTTGGTGGGATATCATGTGTATGGGGTTTTTGGATTGAAGTGGAAATCCCTCAAGGTGCCACCAATTTTATATAGAGCTTGGATTTGATGAAATTGTTGTATATTACCTACCCATACACATAGACTTGACTCATTATTGTTCCCCCTATATTTCGATTGTGAAGTGGTAGACTTATATTATTTTCCTAGGGTATCAAACAAGTTACTACAAGTGGGAATTTATTGTAATACTTGAGGTAGACACAGAATATCCATTTCAACTTCCCTAGAGGATATCCATATTCACAAGGTTAATTCCACCTTGGATGAATTTTGCGTGAAGATTACCATAACTATCTATTTCACCTTCACTAATCAGTCATTGGCCTTGATAATCCTAGGATGGTTTTTGGAAGGCCCCTTTAACTATTAGTTTCTTATTTGTTGGAGCTTTTAGATTCTTAGGTTGTTCTCTATATTGACTTATGTCTAGTTGGATTTAGTTTTTTTTTATTTCAATAAAACACGTGTTTCATTGTGGCTAACTAACCTCCTCACCACTCTAATAGGAAACAAGGGTTTCCTCCTGAGATAGAGGAGTCATGGGCCATTAAGTAGCGATTTCCCTCACTGGATGACACATAAAACGTTGTAGGGGCTCATTCCTTAGATTCAAATGAAGTTGAAAACTTGGAGATTGAAGTCATCAAATAAATATTCCACTTAATTTGTATCCTCCTTAATTGACAGATCCTTCAAACCCTTTTTTTATCAAGGTAGGTGAACCACCTTTCCATGATCCTTTTTTTTTTTTCTATAGCTCACATACGATGTCACGAGCCAATGGTTCATCCAATATAGGAGTACCTACTCCCACTACCTCAATCATGTCAAGAGGATTCACCATTAGCACCTATGTGCCACTTGTTAGTGGGATAGTTACTCCCATTTCTATGCCTCATACATCGAGTTCCCCTAGTTTGAAACTCGATCGATAATTACACATATTCCTCCCTTAAGTGTGCCTATTTTTAGCATGCCCATTGTGTCCAAATAATTTCCTATTTTTGGATTCATTTTTTGTAGAGAGGGAATCCTTGGTTACAACATCTATAGTGGGTTTCCACCTGTCTCCCATATACCCATCTTTATATTGAAAACCCCTAATGTAGGTTTTCCTTTTGGTTGGAATGTTCAACATGGGGCTAGCCCCATAGACAATTCTACTCCCAAGGGAGAAGTAATGCCTATATAGGTAGTGGGGTGGGGGGATATTTGACTTATGTCAAGACATAAGGCCCATCATTTATCCACCATATTGTTTTCCAACACTTGGTTTCTATTCTTGGCTACCATGAACCTACCAAAATTATCCCAATTGATGAATGACCCCATAAAACATCACCCATCTTGGTCCAAAGAATATCCTTCTATCCATGTCATGATGCTCCCCCTTTGGTTTTCATCCAAATTTTCTGTGGATGATAGTGTTAGATTGCATATTTTCCAGTGCACCCTGAGCATGATCACTATTAAGTCATACATTGAGTTTCCAAGTGCTTCATTTCATTATTTTTCATATTTAACAATGGCCTTCTTGGCCCAGTTTCAACTTTTGATCTATTATGATACTAGAAAAAAATCTCTTGATATCCTTGCATAAGAGCACTGCCACTCATATCTCTAATCATATCCATGAATGGAGATGATAGTGTGCACTCGTCAGAGCCAGAATTCTAGACCAATTTATAGTGGATTGTTTTGTTAAGGTTTTTTTTTCCAATATCACCAAGGATGTCCCAATGTTAGGATCCCTAACTAAAGATAAAGTTACATTATGCACTCAATAACTAGATTTGATTTATTCTCAGTCAGGAATATTGTGTGAGATGATATCTAATGCTCCTTGGACATCAAAAAAACCTCCTAAACCTAACCTAGGACAACATGAAAATGGTGTTATTAGTTCCATTTCCTATGCTTCTTCTATCCCATTAGAAGGAAATATGTCATAGATGACTATTCTCATAATACAATGGCTATTGTGATAACATTGAAAAATGTATCTGTTCTTACCCAAACCTCTGATGTCCATTCAATCCTATCAAAACATTTAAATAGAAAACAACAACCTAGAGGCAAGAAGAAGAAAAAAAATAAAAATTCTACTTCTAGGCAAGGGAATATCTCTGATACTAATGCTAATGTGGGAGGCACTAATGAGAAAAAGAAAATGAGTTTTCCTTGCAATATTTCCACTTGAGATCATCCTACTTATGGGTGTCCTTATATGGATGAGATTCATCGATAATTATCCCAGTGGATATCTAAGAAACAAACCACCATACTAATGAATCATTTTCCCCCAAAACAAAAGTAAATGGTTGCAATGAACCCTCGACCTCCACAAGGGGGCATGCAAGGAAATCCCCCATAAGGGGGAATACCATGAATACTAACATTTACATGTGTGAAAAATATGTTCATATACAAATGAGATCTCATAATTATGAGAGTACTGAGAGTGGCCCCATTTATAAGGATCCATATTTTTCCTATCACAATGGATATCTATAGATAGAGAATCCATCCAATGACATGGTGCTTCACCTCCCCAAATTTGTATTATGAAGTACTATGCAAAACCAAAATACATAAGACACTCACAATTACAATATTGGTGAGGATTTGGCTCAATAACCATGTGATATGTCTTCCCTTGAGGTCCTTCAGATTTTTCCTGCATAGTGAAAATAATTATTTTCTACAATTGGTGAGTTGATAACTTAAACACTCATCCGATTACATTTGAACTTGACCAAAGTAGGTCTAGGATTTCCCACTAGATTCATTTCCAAATGCAGGTATCTTCGCATGGAACAAACATATTTTGATGCATTGTTTATGAGGATTCTCTACCTAGGTGATGTCATTGTCTTGTTGGAGATCCTTGGGTTCTCTAGATATTTTTCCATCATCTACCATGTTGAAATATTTTCATGGTAATTATTTTAAGCCCCATGGAATCATCGCTTCCTTTCCTATAACATTAGGTGGGAAGACTGTTTCAATTGAGGTTAAAGTAGTTGATGCTCCTTTAGACTATAATGTTGTATTAGGGTGTAGTTTTTTTTATGTGATGATGGTATTTTTGTATTTTGTATTTTGTATTTTGAACCCTCCACTTTCCTCATCAAGGTAAAGTTATTACCATGGATTAGTTGGAATAATGTACATATGATTTGTGAACCAATGTTGGTATGAATGTTCCATTCATCAGTGATTCCAAGGGTTCTTTTGAAATTATTGGTGTTGGGATTTTCAAATATTCATCTCTGATGTGTTGGCAAATCTTTAACAGACAACGCATGCTTGTATACTTGTCATTGATGGAAAGTACAACAGTGTAGATGGCATGAGTATAGAAAGTATGAAATAGATGGAAACAATGTAGATGGCATGAGTACAAAAAGTATGAAATAGATGGGCATTATGAGAAGACGCTGCAGGAAAGGTTTGTAGGGTTTGGTCATAACGGATTCTATATGTTGTAATGCATCATCCGATTCAATTGACATGAGATCATGCTGGAGTTTCAGGGTGGAATGATGTCTCTGGAGGGGACACGAGTTGTACCAGATACTCGGAAAGGACTTGTTCGTGTAGCTAGGGGAGATGAGGGTTTGTTGCACTTTCAATGGCTTAATTGAACAAGTAATGTGGTAGAAGTTGATCAAATTGTGTTTCCATATGAAGCTGTATTTGAAAAGGTCCAGGAAACCCCCGAGCGAGTGTACATTTTGAAATTCAAGGAGGATGATCGCAAATCCTTTTTCTGGATGCAAATTCTCAATGACCGTCAGATCAAGTGTTGATCGAGACTATTGATCTGGACTGTCAACTCCATTTCGAAGTTTCACGACTCGCGTCTTGGAGAGGCAAGTAATATGAAAATTGAAATCACGATATGCGAAATCGCGATTTAATCGCATCCGTCAAATCAAGGTTGATCTGGATCGTCGACTCCATTTCGGAGTTTCGCGACTCACGACTTGAACATGCAAGAAATATGACCATTGAAATCGCGATTTAATCGTAGCTGTCAGATCAAGGTGTGATTTGGACTGTCGACTCCATTTCGGAGTTTTGCAACTCGCGACTTGGAGAGGTAAGAAACAAAACCATCGAAATCGCGATTTAATCCCAGCTGTCGATTCACGATGTGTTTTGAACCGTTGATCTGAGCTCCAACTCGGAGCTTTGCCTATCGCAACTTGGAGAGATAAGAAACAAAACCATCGAAATCGCGATATGCGAAATCACGATTTAATCCCAGCTGTCAATTCACGATGTGTTTTGGACCGTTGATCTAAGCTCTAACTTGGAGCTTCACCTATCGCAACTTGGAGTGATAAGGACCTCCATGGAAGGAATCACGAGATGTGAATTCACGATGAAATATGGACCGTAGATTCATCGAGATCGTGGACCATTGATCTCAGCTCCATCTCAGGGTTTCGGGGATCACAACTTGGAGAGTCGAGATGCCTCATCTCCAGACTCACGAAAGGCGAATTCGCAAAAAGCACTTTTTGCATAAGCGCTTGATCATAGCCTTGGTCATATTGGGGAAGGAGCTAGTGCATAAAAGCTCTGTATCGGAACTTCAGAGATCGTGACATGAAGTGTCGAGACACTCGACCACAGGAATGCCAAAATGCTGAAACCCGATTTAGAGGCAAGATTAATAAAGTTCATCCAATGATGCAAATAAACTTGAAAATGATCGTAGGGTTACTATGCTCTCTCACAATTAATTTACCAATTATGAATCTGTTAGCGAAACAGACTCATGATTGCCGATCGGTTGGTGTTTCAGTTTCTCAGACGATTGTTTTTCTTTTGTCTAAGGAGATGCGAAGGTAAACGGTCGTGGGTGTGTGTATAAAAGAAAAAGATACAGACTGTGTGTGGGTGTTGGTCATTCCGAACGAAAAATGAATGAAACTGTAAGAAAGGGAAAATCATAGGATGCACAGTGTGAGACTGAGAATATGCGCAGTGTGAGATAAAACTCAGAGAAGAGTAACAGATGAGGAATAGACTTGAAGTAGATAAGAATAACAAAACAAGTTGAAGAAGAGCAGAATGATAGAACAAGTTGAGTCAGAGAAGATTTGCAGAACAGACAAAGGAAGAGAAGAGTTGCAAAACAGTTAGAAGAAGACCAGATTTACAGAACAAAGAAAGATTGGTAAGAATCGATTTATTTGTGTAGTTGTCTGTTTATTTATTCATTTTAAGGGTGGTTGGGAGGTGATAGGGAGGTTTTTTGTCCTTAGAGGTTCAAGTGGGAGCTTGAACACAAGGAGTTGTAGCTTCCATCTGGTTGCAGACAGAGAAACCAGGGTGGCAGGGCGGTGCAAGGGAGAACAAGTGTTCTCTATTATACAGGTTGGAGCCTGTGTAACTGGAAGTTGGTGTTTCCATCCAGTTGGTGCTGGAACATTTGGGGAGTTGGTGCTTCCTTCTAGTGGGTGCTAGAGAAACAAGAGATTCGGTGCTCTCAAACAAGTTGTAGCTTGTAAAAAAAAGGTAGCAGCCTCACATTGAGTTGGTGCTCAATTATAGATGATGTACAGAACTT